>JAPQRN010007755.1:15429-32863 GCA_037367275.1 Coranthus polyacanthus | reverse complement strand
CAGTCTGTATGTTTGTGCTTCTGTTTCCAGCAGCAAAACTCACAACCCAAAGAGCATCTTTCATCTTTTTTTTTTGTTACCCTTTATGCTCTTCTCTTTGGTCAGGACAATGCAGCTGAATCTCCCACTGTTTACTCTTTGCTTGCTTGGCACAGGTAACTACAGATTTATTTTATTTGATTTAGAATTACTTCCCATGACAGAAATAAAAAAAAAAAACTAACTGTAATGGCAAGTTTGAAAAAGTACCTGAAAGTGAGATTTTTATTGCTTACTTTATTGTTACGTGATGTCAGGACATAGAAAAGTAAGATAATGAATAAAAATGAAATGAAATAAAGAATCTAACACCTCATTTCCGATATCAAGTTTTAAGTGTAAGGAAGTGGAGGAATGTCTTAAAACCCATTTGACGCAGGACATTTTAGCAGGTTACAACAATCACAGTACACCCAGCTTAGTTTCGATGAGGTTAAAATATTGCTTTATAACTTGGGGCTATAATTCAGGCCAGATAAGTGGATGGAAGCTGAGGGCTGGGCCAGTGTTGCAGGTGACAGAAGCTGAAGGTTGACTTAATGTAACTACTGGGTCAAAAGTTTGGGTTTATGAATCTTTGACATCCCCATTAACAAGTAGATCGATATCTTTATCACTCAGTAGCACCATAAATATGTTTATGATTACCAAAAACAACCAGAATCAAGACGTTATCTGACAGTAAATCTATCATTCTGATGGGATAATAATATTTAGCTGATATCTGAGCTAAGATTTTACAACCTCAACCAAACCAAACCAACTCCAACCAAAACTACTTGACTAAGTAGTAGTAGTCCAAGGGGAGAGGACCTCAGCTCCAAGTTAAAGCCAATGCAGAAGTATCTTAAAGTGTAATACCACTGGCGGCCACTAGTGTTGACTCCAAAAAGCCATGGCTCCCATAGACTTACACTAAACTTCTCTCTAAAAATACTAAGTCAATATTTTTTCCCTGTGAGTGATTCTGGTCTCATTTGTTTTATTTGGACCCTCTAATAATTGTTGTGGTACATCTTTCAATTATTGCTATGTTAATAAGATTTTAGGGTGAATAGAAGGATTTAATGTCTGCCGTGTTGGACTTTGACCAACAGGTTTATATGACAGCTCGCTCGCCTTCCAAACTGGACTATCACAGCTTCTGTTTATTGGATTAAACGTACTTTTCGTCTGACAGACAGCTTGACTGTAGCTGTGGTTAATGTTACACTAACAACGCCATCAAATGACTCAGCGCGTCAGGAAGCTAGCGTTTAGCATTAGCTCACCCATCACCCACTCGTATGGCTCTGACTTCCCATACTCCATCCTTTTTGTCCAAATATGGTCACTTCTGGCTACAAACAGCCAGCAATGGCGTTAAAATCGACCCTTTCGCAATGTTATCTATATGAAAGAAAGTCTATCAGCCAGAAGGCTTTGCACGTGGGTGTACATCTCATACAATACTAGGCCTTTCCAACACTTGGATGTAAATAGCATGGTTATGGACATGCGTACAAATTGTCTCTGCCTTTAAATACACCAGGTTTGGTGTAAATAACCAAATGGGTTATTCCACACTCCGGTATAAATCATTCCATATTAAATCACCATGTTTCAGAAAAATCTACCTATTTACCAACACTAAACATAAAATCCCAAATATGAGGTCTGTATCTGTAATAGTTAATATATTAAAATGTCAAATGCCCTTTGACATCTTAATTAATTTCATCCTTTTTGCTGAATGAACCTTTCAGTCTGACTTCTGACATCCATTGTTCCTTCGTTATGGCATCTACAGCTGTGAAACTTTGTGACTAGGGCTATTTTTCCCCCCTAAAATTCAAAACAGATTTTTTTAAGGTAAAAAAAAAAAAATTGCTGAGAGGGTTGACCTGGGACCCTCTGGGTAATTTGATACAGAATGACCCGACAGCACTACAGACACCTGGGGGAAAACAGTATCTTCCTTAATACTTTGCCTTGACCTCTTTGTTTTTTTCCTTATATAGTATTTCTGTGTGGAGCACAAGATTCTACATCTGAACCGACAACACCTTCCACAGTAACCGTGTCCACTACCGCGTCAGATGCAACGGGAACACCTACGGGAACTACCGCGTCAGATGCAACGGGAACACCTACGGGAACTACCGTGTCAGGTGCAACGGGTACCACAGAAAGTGGAACAACTTCATCAACTGATGCAACATCTCAGACTACAGAAGTGATCACCTCCATGCCTGAAGTGAAGGATCCAGGGCTTTCACCTGGCGCCATAGCTGGCATTACCATCGGCTCCATCGCTGGGGTGGCTGCTGTTGGTGAGTACCATCCAGCCTTTTACCACCTTTTAACACCTAACTTCTACTTCCTCAACAACATATCACTCTGTTATCCATTAACAATAATGCACTGGAGCTTTGAAACTGAACAATGCAGGGGCAGTAAAGGCTTTCTTGACACTGCTGACCCCTTGTTCATTCTGAATATCGAAACAAATTATAGTGTTCAACATTAACTTAGCAGGAAATACATTTCCACAAATGACATAAGACTGGTATTGTAATACTATATATATATATATATATATATATATATATCAACATCTGTATATTTGGAAACACTTTGAGAAAAGAAAGATTACTGTACTGACAATAAAGACAAATAAAAAATGCATCTGATTTTTGCAGGTGGTGGTATCTTTGGTCTGTTGAAGTACACCGGGAAAGTCTGAGACCAGTTCCTGACAGATGGATTAAAGTCATTCACACTCAATCATGGAGAATCGGAAGGTCCACTGTCTGAAAGGCCCGAAACCACAAGAATACAATAGAAAGCCGACAGATAATTACATATTGTTGAGGGCCTGAAGGAAGACAAAGAAATAAAATCCTGAGATTTGATTACTTTGATATACCAGTAGTTAAATAATTTTATACTTGTTAAAAAGATCAAAACCCTTTGTGCTGTACTAAAAGTATATTTTATAAAATATTTTTGCCAGAGCTTTATGTAAAGTACCTTTATTCTGACACAGAAAATATCGTGGAATAAAAAGTCGCTTCTTATTTAAGGAATTCAATGTGATTGGTATTGGAAAACCTGCACTTGTGCCACATTTTTAACATTTATTTTTCAATAAAGTGAAATTATTTCTACTGTCACAATCTTTATTTTGCTATAATTATGCACTGCTTTAAGAGTGTGAAATATGTTTTATGTTGTAACAGCATCATTTGTTGTCAAAAATATACATATATATGTGTCATTTACAGGGATTACTTTTCTTTGACTGGAAAACTAGTTGAAGATTGATTATGAAACTGTGCTTCTGACCAAAAACTTCTGTCTGTACATTTAATAAACCGTTCTTTGGATTTAATTAACGTCTGACCATTGATCAGCTTCCCTGGATTGGGATGACATGTGGATGTAGATTACATAAGCGCTTCCTTGTTAACTCAAGTTGTTTGTTCATTATGTAAGTGCAATAAGGTTCCAGTATAGTATGTGTACTTAAGACATGGAAAACAAACTAGATAAACTGATTTCAGAATAGACTGTGAAGTTCAATGCCCAGTTAGTATAAAACTAAAACTGTTATGTATGATTCACTAAGTATGACATTTAAATGAGGGGTCACTCTATTGGAAAGCATAAATAATGAATTTTACATTTATCCAGCCCTCCCAAGTTCCTAATAAATAATAATTACTGCCATGTTCACTAGTGGGCTAATTACGTGAAAAAATGGTATTAAAATGCTTGTAATTGTAATTTAAACTCATATTAGTAGAGCTACGTAGGTCATTTAGCACTGGCAGTATTCATTTATCTAAAAGTGACATTGCACAAGTTAACATTTATTGATTAAATAAACCTTCTACCTTTATTTTAAATTGACAGATTGTAATTGTTACATGACGTGTGACAAATGCAAATAGTGGATTATTGGATCTCGGTGTCCATCCTTTGGGCCCAGCTCCCATGCTGTCAGGGATGTTCTTTAAAGTGGACTTTAGCCCACATTAGGCGCTCAGGGTTTTATGGTATGGCCATTAGCTGTGGAAGTGTCAACATTCAGAGCGCTTGGTAACATCGCCGAAAACAGCGCTGCTCCCACGTAGGCAAATGACTTTTAATACCCTGAGCTGTGTGATTAGTCCATATGGTGGGCATGGAAGCCAACGACGTGTGTCCGTGTGTGTGCACATGATGGGCGAGGTGTGTTTGCATGGGTATAATAAAAAGTTAAGTTCAATTTCAGTTCATTTTCATTGTTATTTTAGGATCTCTGTCACTTATTATGACTTTCCCAAATCTTTCAGTGATGCTGTTTTTCATCCTTAGAGGAAAATAAATGACATTAGTCCAGTATAAACTTTCATCATAACGACAATGTTCCAAATTCTGAACGAATAATTCAAATTGCTCAAAAACACTGCTGAATTGTTGGCGTGACTTGTTTTCTGTAAGTACAGAGGTAGTGAAGTATAATAGAGATTTGAAGTACAGAGCAAAATGTACAACATTTAAACACTTGTATTGAGTAAAAAGGTAATATTAAAGGTACAATATGTAACATTTGTATATGCTCAAGTGATTCTCTCCAGATACGATCAAAATATAATCACCCCAGTTTGTATGTAGTACCTTTGAGGAAAAAAGTGAATTCAATTTTATTCCAATTTCACAGCATCGTGAGCACAGCACAGTGCATCAAAAGGAGCATTTTATATGTTTTTACTCACATTTCAAATGAACTCTAATTGGTGATATATGAATGGTATATTGAGAGTACAACTTTTTAATTTCCTTGCTCAAAAGGTGGTTTACAGTTAACATATGGAGCAAAGTTAAGGAACGTATTTCAAGAAAATATCCTTTTATTTTCATCACGGTGGTAATGAAAGGTCCATCGTGGAGGATGAAGCTTTATGCAGCAACACGAGTGAATTTTTTTCAGGGAAACTACAAAACCAGGAGTAAAACAAATGATGATGTGTTTCAGTTAAAAAAACAAAGAACCAGTGATCCATTGAAACTGACATGTCACCAAGAATCAGGATTTCACACATTTTCAAGTGCCCGATCTCAACACTGAGGTATTTACATGGAGCGAAGTCCAACAGGAAACAAGCCGTGGTACTTGGTTGTACTTGTTAATGCACAAAACACATAGAGCAATTTTACATTTGATTATTTTACTGCAAATTAAAAGTATATTTGTTTCAAGTAATAGCTGCCATATATACATGAGGCAGGTGTGCACCAATGGAAATTAAAACAAGTTTTCTAATTACTATGGTTTTAGAACAATGACCTGTGGAACAAAAGCGGTCCTTTTGGCACAACTTGCCCTAAGGGAGGGGTAAAATGAGCATGAGGCCGGGGTAAATTGAGCCTTCGAGAGGCAAATAAACCTGGGTTGTAATTGTGTAACATAAAACCAGCTTCTTTAAGATCTAACCTACTCTCTTTTACTTAGTCCACTTGTTAGGAATAGAAATGTCAGTGTTGCTTGTGCAAGTTCTCTGCCTTTTAAGGAAATCACTCGTCTGCAAGTCCAAACTCCATATCATCATCAAAAATCTGCTAGTCCAGCACAACCTGTTCTGAGAATTTTGGCGATATGCCGCTTCAGTGTCATTCTGTCTGTCTCAGCACAATCACCAGAAATGAAAATGTTGCCATTGTATCGTTTTCTGCAAACCACAGATATGTACAATTCCAGCCTGACGTCTCATTGAAAGTTCCTGTATTTTTTTTGTTTTTGCCTTTCCTGTGGGTCAGGGTTAGGGTTAGTGGAGTTCACATCCTGACTCCCATAGGTTCTTAAATTCAGGCAATAAAAACACTTTGGTTAGAATTAGGAAAAGATCACGGTTTGGTTGAAATATTACTCAATACATTGTGAGTTTTTCCGTATTAAACCAAGCCCTGGTTTCTTTTCCTAACCTCAACCAGGTGCTGTCGGTGTCTAATCCTAAACATAAAATTTGTTAAACGGTTACGTATGAACATAATTAGTTCAGTTGAAAAGCACAAGCAGTTAAAACACTGTAATGTCGATATACACGTGTCTAGAAATGTTGATATAAAACGTATTTTTGAAAACGTACAAAAATTATATGTATCCATGGTTTGGGAAAAACACAATAGCGTCCTTTTATTCTGGCTGTGTATCTTGTGGTCCAAAAAACATAGTACAAAAACAGCAAAGTGTTTTATCGAAATGAACGTGTGAAGGTAATTTCAGCTGCATGACAGAGCAAGCAGGTGTTTTCCCATGGAACCACACAACAGCTGTTTTGGTTTTTTTTGCATGTTTTCACGGCGTTAGAGCTGGACGCTGCCACTCGGCGAAGCTGTCTTCCTGCCACTCAGCGGGTGTAACCGCAGTGACTTCAGCCGACGGTGACGTCATGTGCACACCCTCTATTGAACCTTTGACACAGTAAGGCATCCGTGATCTGTACTCATATGACTGACTGGCTCAGCATCTTTGCTTACAGAGGATCTCTTTTCTAAAGGCGGCTGGACTTCACAACACAATGGCCAACCATTCATCAACTAGTTGCTCCCGTTTTACCTTTTGAAGCACCACTATCCCGGCTGAAATTGGATGAGGGGGGAAGTACACATCAGTAAGAATTAGAAAATCCATCAATAAATCCATAAATCAAGCTGTCTCGTATTGATTTGTCATTATATCAAATTGCCAATATATATTCGATATTGATGTACTGTATCGGCCTTTATCACTGGCTCCGTGTATTTAAAGTATCACGGTGTTGCAGGAGAAGGCAAGTTAGTGTTACACCTGCAACACTTGGCCCTTCTCTGATAACTCTATCTTTTCTCCTCACAAATGGGGCCTGGTCACAAACAGATCATCTGTCTAAGCCACCGAAACCCGATGACACACACACAAACAGGAACGCACACACACAAACACGAACGCACACATTCTCATTCCCACCCCCCTTCAGGCGTTAACAAGCTTAGTGGCTCAAGGATAAGAGTTTACTCAGAGGGAAGAGAGACGAACGGTGTCATGGGTTGTGTCCGCAGTAAAATAATAAAAAACATCATTTTGTGGAATGTTGCCCTCTTCCTGTTTTATCAGTTTGCCTTATACGACTTCCTCTGCCCTACATTTTGGTTAGTGTTATGGTGTATGTACTGTATGACTCATCTGCATAACACACAACATGCATCTTCAAACCGATATGAACAGCTCACTCTAATGGAGAGAGTTTGAAACAACAGGCTCCTCTGTCAGAGTCCATGTTTTATGTGGGTCAAAGGTGTTTCCGACATGAAGTCCCCTCTGACTATTCTCCGCTCCTGGACGTTTACAGCTGGCGCCACACTGTCATTGACCTCTGCTTGTTATTCAGTAAACAGCGATTTTCTATATGCTTGTCCGTTATGACGGTTTGTCACTTACAAATTGATGCACAAAAGATGCAAAGGCCTAAGTTTCACTCAAGTGTTACAGATGAAAAATGGGATTTTAGGTAACAAGTACTTATTATGTTAATCCACACCAACACCAACACCACTTTCTGGTGAAATGCTGCCCCCTTCTGGTGATTGTTGGAGTTATTATTATTTTTTTTTTTATCCTAATCTTACACATTGCCACTTTACGTATAAGTACAGATTTTACAGTTCCCCTCTGTTCTACCAAGCTTTTATGCTTCATTCAGCTTCCTGTTTTGGCCCACAAACTCACTTCTCATCATTCCAAGCTGCAGCAGATCAAAATGCATGCATTTTAAAACATGCAAAGATGAGAGGAAGAATGACATCCAACAAACATCTCCTACCGGGAATTGAACCATTCATATATAAAGCAACAAATGTGGATTCATCTGCTGCTGAAAATAAACCTACATCAAATGTACTATTTTCTCGTGTTTGAGTAACATTTGCTAAAAACGCAGCGGTGCTGCCAAAGTCATAAATAATTCCATAACGCTATGCTAATTTTGGTCTTTCCATGGCATTTGACAGAAAGAAAATGTGAAATGAAATAAGTGTATCCATCAATATTATTGCCACAATCTCATTTCGTGTTACAAGTGTTTTTTTTTATTACCCTCATGAACCCTTGGCAGTCATTTTGAGTAAACAACGATTTGATAGACCAAATGAACACAAGAGAGTGTGTAAGTTAACATGGCATTTTAATCACTTACTGACTTTTGAGATGAAAAGTCATACACATTATTGTTGAGGCGAACTCACACAGCTGCTTTGGTATCATATCAGGCATCGCCACAGTACAGTTACATTCACTGCGCTGCTCATAAATACTGTACAAAAATAAAATGTGCTTTACCATTTAAACATACATTCCTCTCTCCATTAGTATTTCCACTAATATCTTTGCTCTAGGATATATATGCGCTTCAGCTTATGATATTAAATAAAAATAAATTAGAACTTGAAGCCAGCGTTTTCTTGTCTCAGTAGTGTCTTAATGACCTGTTCAGGCACAGATGTGCATCACTGTAAAATGAGTCCACTGCTGGCTTTGTCTTCCTGTCCTCCAAACAAGGTTTTGAAATATGACTCAGAAATTCAACATTATCAACAATATTTTCATTTTTTCCCTCATAACAAAAATCCTGATGCGCCCTTTTCCCGTCAAAACACAGTTAAGAGGAAAAGGCTTCCCACCGACATGTCTTTGTGCTTTACATTCAATGTGTAATGGCAGGATTTTCCCACCAGGTGGAGCTATCTCCCCGCAAGCAGCGGCGGACTCCAGCGTCGGCCCAGTTCATTGCAATCTTCTCCCGCCTGCAGTCGTCTAAAGTCGGCACGTCTGATATTTGCTGTGCGGGGAGGACGTCAGCTCGTAGAACAGGACGTAAGCATTGCTGCTGCGGACCTGACTGGAGGACATGGGGCTCACTCTGTAGAGAACACAATGGGACATTTTGGTTTTTAATTCAATGAAAACTATGAGTATTCTGGATACGGTCACAGTCACTCCCAAACGCCAACACTGACACAAACATGTACACACCTGAACTGCAATCAGCGTGAAGCTGATACGACAAGATGTCGATAACATTTAAAGGAACCTCGCCTCTATCTGTAATTCCATTTTAGATATCCACAACAGCATTTATACTCGTCAAAAGTGTATTCTTACCAGTAAGATAAATTAAATGAACCTTAACATCCACACTTTTCATGGAACCTTAACCCTAAGCAGAAGTTCAGGGTACGTAGGGTTGGTTGAAACACAACCTACATCAGTTTAAACATGGCTCAGATATAACCCTAACCCTAACCAAACGGTCACCATTTTTACAAGAATCGCACTGCATTGTTTCTATTGATAATTCTAATAGTAGCAATATCTGTAATGACATTTATTTTTTTAAATCTTAAACTTCAATGGGCTCAACTCAGCAAAAATAAAACAAAAACTGGGTGTTCGATCCTAAAAATAGCATATGTTAATGGAGAGACCATGACAGCACTCCAACGCTTCCACACTTAGAAATAGTATCGGGCAAAACGCTCTTCTTCAGCGTGGGTATTGGTAATCTGACAGAACCAACCACAGCCACAGCATATCTAACCCAGCAGAGGGAGCACGATACGCAATATGGATTAAACCATTTATCCAAGGAGGGTAAAATACATTGAGACTGGCAACTAGGACAGAATCCTTCAGTATTAATGGATTGGATAGACTTCCTGGGTCCCCTTGTTCCCAGATGGGATAAATGAGGAGATTTCATTGGCCTGTTACTTATGAAATGTCTATTTTGCGTTCTGGTTTTCAGTCATCTGCTGGGAATGTATTTAATCCTCCTTCTATATATGGTCTACATTGTGTATTGTGCTCCCCCTGCTGGGTTAAATATGCTGCGCCAGGGTTGGACATCTAGAATTACCTCCACCTGTATTCACTGTCTGTCAAGTCTTGCCTGAAACGCCCGTGTGGCAATTGGCAACTTTGCTCTTATTCAATATTCAAATTGACGTATTATCTGGAAGGTTTGGAATGATATCTGGAATGTGAGATTTAAATTATGACTAGAAAGAGTTGGATTGTAAATATCTAAAATGGAATTTGCTGTAAGAGTTCTATTGCCGATATTCAGACTGTTGTTTCTGGGGATCGAGAATACAATTGTCAATATCTGAAACTGAAAGCCCAATATACACGAGTGGCATCATTTGTCCTATGAAATGACAGCGATGGACATTGTGGATGACAGAAGTGTTCATTTTGACGGATATCTGTAATATATATCCAGTCTAGGTGACACACCTGTTTACAACCACAATGAGGTCACACTCATTTGACTGCACTCACGTATAGTGCAATTTGACTTTACTGCAGCTTTCAACCACTCTGATAAGCAGACGTACAGTATGAGGTGATGCGAGAGCTGATACCTGGAGTCGTTGTAGCTGTACCACTCTCCCAGCGCCGGGTTCCTGCAGAAGGCCGTGTAGTGGCCTCCCAAAGCGTTCCCTGAGTGGTTGGATACTGCGTACAGGTTGTACACGGCCCGTTCTGTAGGGAGACACCACACTGTCACTCTGTCAACTCATCAAGTCTACGTTAAGTAAAGTGTCCTGCTGCTATGTTTGCGTGAGCACTGACCGCTGCTCTCTGAGGCGAAGTCCCGCAGGTCCAGCTCTTTGAGGGGGAAGTTAACGTAAGTGGAGAGTTTGCTGGATCGGACGTTAGAGTCTGAGAAACGCTTCAAGTCTGAGAGCAGCACTGAGTCAAGGAGCCAACAAGGAATTAACTCACACACTATAGGTAAAGCTTTGAGGTGTATGTTTTCATGTGATTCTAACATTCTTCAGTTTAAAGCTCTCACCAGAGGCATTTTAACACAAATATCTGTACTTTCTACTCCTTACACTTTCCAAACAGGCTCGTTACTTTAGTTTTAATGCATTTAAGGGGAACTGTCCATTATTTTTATTTTGCATTATTGTGTGCCTTCCCCAAAATCAAGTTCAACCTAAATGGATGGAATGAGAATACATAGAAAAGATAACCCCTTGAAACTACATAAAAGACGGAAAAGACGTAACAAGACGAAAATGGTGTAAAAGTCATAACAAGATGCAACAAGACACAACAAGACAACGCCACCATAAAATGCACAAAAGGTCTGACAAGACGAAAACGAAGTAAAACATAAGACATAGCACGAAAATGACGTGAAAGATCTAAAAGATTAAACAAGAAAAAAGCAACATAAAAGACAAAACAAGACAAAAAATGACGTAAAACACCTAACAGGAAGAAAACGATGTGAGACAAAACAAGAGGAACGTGGAAACACACCTGTAGTCTCTTATTTTTGTTCATTTTGTTTAATGAGATGTGTTTGCTGTTACTAGTACATGTTAATAGTCATTTAAAATAAGAAGTTCTGGCTCATGGAGAAGCTTAGCCGTTCATTAATGACTATTTGTTTTACTCTAATCTTACCATCATTTGAGGAAAAAAAAACACCATTTGAGGAAAAGGATACGGAGCACAAGAATCTGAGGGAACTTCTGGATGCTAAACCTTTTAGTGCACTTTCTTCTGGTTTTGCATCTGGTGCATGTCTGCAAAAGGACAAAGACAAGGTAGTTAGAAGCTGTTCCAGCTTTCAAGAGGAATGCAGTGCATGTTACAGCATTAAGGCATCTTACTGGACTCTCTTCTCCATCCAACACATCTTCTTTGGTAAAGAGTTTCAGGCAGTCTTTCAGCGTCACTTCACCCGAGCTCTTCTGAGGAGATACAGAGCATGTGAAGTCAGGAAAAACAGCAAACTACGCAAAGGCTTATCACCATGATTAGACCTAGCATTTAGCAATTCTGTTAAATAATTACTTGTTTAAGGTTTTTTTGAGAATAAATGCCAATGATTCTTATTCCAGTGTCTTAAATGTGACATTTACAAACCTTTACAAAACGAGTTTCTGTTTGAAACATTCAGCGTATCTTTGGGTTTGTTTTGTCACAAAACAAGACACTTGGAAATGATATAGAAAACTGTCTACTAGTACAAAAACGGACAGATTCATTGGTGAGGAACATAATTGGCTGCCAAACTTCTCTTTATACCGACCGATACTGACCTGTGCAATAGGTATGGACAGGTCCCAAAACGGATCGAACACAGTGGAGCGAAAACCACACACAGTGCACGTCAAAGAGCTTTTCAGCTGTCCAACAAATAGATCTACAAGAGACAAGAGATGGACTGCATTTAAGACACAGAAATATGAGGATGGCTTAAGGTAATTATACAACTGTAGGCGGAAAACCTCTTACCGACTACTTTGCTGTCCTCTCTCTCCAGGTACATATTCCACATCCGTTTGCCTTTTTCATCATCCCTGCAAAGGAAAACCAGAACTCAGTGTCAATGCAAGTATTAATAAGTATTGGAGTTACTAAAATTGCTGTTTCAAATAGTGAGGTGTTACTCCTTTCAAAAGACCTCTAAAAAAGGTGCTGACTTCAAAAAGAAAATCCAGCAGCTAGAAACCTCTGAAGTTAATAAATGACAGTAATTATAAGTTGCGTACATACTTTGAACACCGCGTCCTATCCGGCCTATAGCAGTGTATTAACGTGTGTCTCAAGTGACATGGCAGGTTATCAGTCACTTATTGGGAACATAGGTGAAAGGTGCTGGGTATGCTAACTTACGAGAGGTGGTCAAAGTCCTCGACCGACACCTTAGGGCACGCCGTCACTCTGTTCACCTCATTATGCAGCCCGTCCAGTAGGAAGCGCAGAAACTCCTGGGCGTCCTGCTGACTGCAAACGGCACATCTCATTCTTATAATATACTTCAGTAATCTTTGGTCTTATTTAACTTTGTTAAGCAGGGTTTGGGGTCAGTGCTAATGAGCTAATATTAGCATGCAAACATATTAATGTAATCTAATTATTTGGTCAAATTTAACAACTTTGTGTTCAGTGCTGATGGGTGAATATTACGTTAGGCCTGGGTTAACGTTAATGGGTAATGGGCAACAATAGGAACATTGAACTGGGGAACATGAGCTCCCAATTGTGTTACATAGCATGTTAGCATGCCAAGGTTAGCATTTAGGTCAAAACACAGCTGTTAATAGAAACACATATATGGCAGCATGGCCATGCAGTTGTAGTCATGTTAAACTACAATGAGTGAATCTAATTGGCAGGGTTTACTGGCAGCTGGAACGAAAACTTACTTGCAACCCCCAAATTTAGGAGCATATCTTTGGATCTGGCTTCTGAAATCTGAAGGACTGATGGCGTCATTGTTCACAGAAGTCCACAGGCTCTGAGTTAACTTAGCGAACTCTGAAATAGCACGTGGAAAGAGAAAGATGCAAAGAAAACAAGACAATTATTACAAATGGTTTTACTGCTGCACTATAAAACACTTGACTAACACTGTCTTAAAAACCTGGTTACACACAACTCAAAGTCTAAATTCAGCTTTATATGTATGAGTCACACTTTAGCTAACTTGTTTTTCTGTGCAAAATGTTGACCTTTGGCAAGATACTCTATAATGGCTATACAGCAGAGTGAGAAGACTTCCTATATAATGGAAGATATACTGTATGTACATACCTTAATATTTAATATGTATGGAAATAAATGCAAATAAATGTAATAATTCAATTAAGGGAGATTAAATAGCAGAAAACACAATTTAAAAAAGCCTATGCATAGCTAAATAAAACTAAAAATTGGAAAAAAAAAAAAGATTTTATTGATTGAAAAGTTGATTATGTATGAACATGCTGTGCAAAACATCCATTAGAAATCCCCTCCAGAATAAACAGGGTCATTTCAAGGGTTAATGTTTTGCTGTTGGAATAATACACTTATAACTATGATTATATAACTGGTAGATTCCACATACCTTCCATGAGAGCAGTTTTAGTTTTGCAGTTGCTGCCGAGGTCCGTGTGGTGTACATTTCTCAGGCAGTAATCTCTCAGCTCTGGAGTGTTACTCAGACATTGTAGGATTGAGTTCATGAAACACTGGAAATCAAAGACAGCAAAAATGTTAAGATTTGACGTTTAAAGTAAGTACGACTGCTGTAGTCTGAAGTGCAGTCTGGCCCATAAACAATCCATAAAACAACAACGTAACGGCTCTTACTGTGTTGCCCAGGTTCCTGAGTCCAACGAGACCTTGCTGGCTCTTGTTCTGCTCAAAGAGATACAGAGGAGATTCTGGTTTACTTGTGCATGTGTTGATCAGTTTACATTACTACATTAAGGAATCACATAGCTTAGGGAGAAGATCCTACAGAAATGTCATTAAAGTCCCCATGAAATCAATTTTGAAGTTGACATGTTTTTAGATATGTCTTGCATTACAGGTCACCTATAAACCACTATCAGGCCCAAATGCCAAAAAGTCACAGGTGTATAAGCTATGGGTGTCTAAGGGAACACCTTCCTTGTGACTACAAATTCTGCTAATTACTGACCGGTGCAGAGGAACCTATGAGCTAGCTAGCAGTTATTGGTTGTCTCTAGGCTGTTACAGGTTGTCATTGCTCCACACGTGGATTTGCCCAATCTGGGGTTTTCGGGAGTGGGCATTCTCCCTAGATTCATGTTTTTACAGGACATGTGACACAGATAGCACCCAACTGAGAGCTATGCACTATTGCTATCTCTTGAAGATCAGTGGTGAGGCACAGAGACTTCCTGGACTTGCTGTCTGGCAACCTGCACTTCATTGCACCCAACAGCTATTCACTAAGAAATAGATATGTTAGATTCCAAGTCTGTCAGTGTAGGTCACATCTTTACATCTTTAAACTTGGGATCAGTGTCTGTAATCATTTGCAGGTCTTGAATAGGCCTCTTTCTTGCACGCTTACAGTAAGTGGACAAAAACCTGAGCTGGGACCTGACCCATTTGTACAAGATCTGCTCTATGGGATATCCTCAAACGTGGGTTGAACATGGCTTATCACGTCATCACAGCAAGATGCTGTCTTGTGTATTACTACAATTATATAATCATACTAAGGAGGAGGTCAGAGGGCATTTGTGTGTCTGTCAGTCTTCAGACTTGGTGTAGGGCACTTCAAGTTTTGAAAAGTTCCAAGCGGTGAGTGAGTGCTTAAAGCAAAAGCAGCCTGTTGATAATCTCAGTACGATGAAACTATGACAGGAACCCAGTTACATTCCTCAATGGCATGGCATGTATTTGATGCATACCTCTGATCACACTGTTGGCAGTACTGCAGCTCTGTGCTACTGCTCCACATGCTTTAATGAAACACCACAGTGTGTCCTGACCTGTCCCCGCATTGATGAGCCTATCAGACCATCACACCACGGTGACATCATTCAAGCATGTGATGCAGAGGCCGAAGAGAAAGGCTCTACTGAGAATCTACAGAACACAACGTGCTGCAATGTTGTTTGTGGAAGAGTTTCACATCATTGCCTTCATATCGGATTACACCAATTTGTAGTGCAAATCATTTGTAGACTCTAAAAGCTCATAACATGTGATTATGCTGATGCCTTCAATTGAGACTGCCATTTTTTAAATTGTATTTTTGTCTGGGTGGGTGTCTTAAACATTAGGTTATGATGGCACACACAAACTAAATAAATATATACCGAGCTTATGTGGACTGGCAGAGCACATAGGCCTGATATAATAATGACTTGGTTCTTAACTTGTTCTGGTAGCTCTCTAGCTAACTTTAGACAGATATACTGAAATATTATGAAGACTTTATTACTCTACATCAGTATTGAAATTCAAAATGAAAATATAAGTATATCATATAAGCCCTTTGGCTGAATTGTTTGCTCAGTTGTTTTGTGTTTCCAAAGATTAGCTTATAACCATTAATGTGAGCTAACTGTAGCTAACTTTAGACGGATATTTCTGTGTAGCTGACAATGACAAGATATTATATAGACTTTATGACTCTTTTTTACTTTTGCTACTTGCTACTTGTGATCTGTACCACTTACATGTTATACCAGTATTAACAGGTGACACAGGTGGCTTGTGACCTGTTGTTCTTCCTGAATGAATGAGCATAGTAATAGTGTAACATGATGACTCCGTCCAAGTCAGCACTGCTACACATCAATGCCTCTAATGACGGCTGAGGAGCTTCATGTGGAAATTACGACGTCAAACAGGCAACACACTGACGGAGGCGTAAATGAAGGCACAAAACATGGGCATGCAATGACGCTTTTTCACGTCAGCTTCCTCTACATTACTTCTATCCTTGTTATTCAAGCATGATTTAATATCATTTATTTCATTGCAATTTGAGCACCACTATAACTGTCTTTGGTCATTTGCCGTTACTGGCTCTGCAATGCCCTTTTATTGTCCACTATACTGCTCCTGTGGCACTTCTGTTACCCTAGCATGTAATAAATGCCTCATATCTGTCCTGCAGAGGTCAGATATTATATAATAATATAATCATTTTATCTAACTCATGAAATTGCAGGCATGCTTTTTATTATTATCTTGGCTTTGAATGACAAGGCTAAGTGGTTCATGATGTCCTTCATGTTATTCCAAAAGCTTTGCAAGTCTAAAAATAGACCCGATACACATAGTTCTATTATTTCTCCTTTGTTTTTACCACTCTTCACTGCAGTATTGAAGCTGAGCATATGGTGTGAGTGTGATATGCTGCACTGCTCCAGTGACCAGCGGGGCTCAGCACTCTCACCGGGTGGCTTGTGATTTAAAAGAGGCATCCAAAAAACGGAGGAAGTGATGCATTCAGGTAATCGCTGCGCTTCGGACAAGAAAGCTTTCCAACGGTTGGCAAGACTTCAGAGAGAAGGAGCTAGGGAGCATAATGTCCTAACCCTGCTATGCATGCCTGGTCATGTCCATATACTTGTGCACACACATGGTTCCAGCTATGCCACTCCCTGTGAGACATATTAATCTCTGCTACATAACAGGCCTAAACATCACACTTAAGTAGAAATATCTCCCAAAACTGTAATGAAATAGGAAAAAGACCCACTTTACCCAACCTTAACTTGGCATGTTAGCATGAACACATTTGCTAATTAAACTAAATTGAATTAAACAAATTCAACTTCAGTTTTATGATGACCAACGTTATTACATTTTATCCTGATGGGGCCTTTAATGTCTGTATCTAATTCAACAGCAGATAATTCAATTATTTATCTGTAAACAAGAGATGGACGTAGCCACTGTGGCGTCAAACATCATTTTGTGAACCACTGTTTTGAAGCCTCAAGTTTGACATTTCGTCCGTTGTGATCTTGGATTTGGACTTGGAGTCCGAAGTGAACATATTTGGACAAGAAAATGGAATTGGGGAAGTGTGACCGGTGGTGATGGGTGAAA
>JAPQRN010007755.1:0-15329 GCA_037367275.1 Coranthus polyacanthus | reverse complement strand
GGTGATGGGTGAAACTCACTAAGCTAACACTATTGTTGACTTACTGACCACACTGCTAACTAGGAAATGTTATATGTTAAATGCCACCAAGTAATTTCAGCTGCTTTCTAAATGTTAACGCATACATCTGTGTCTGACAGCAGTAAGGTAAGCTTTGTGTAATGTATGTAAAACATCAATTAGCAGGCTAGCTGACAGATAACACAATACTGAATTATTATGTAAATGTTCCATGCTAACAGGCCAGGTATTGTGATTAAGTACAGGTAAAGTTCATGAAATATTTGTGGAAGAAGATCCTTTGACAGTATTCTTGGAGTAACCTCCTAGCTATAACTACGGTAGTGCTGTTGATTAGATGGTCCAAATAAAAGTTAATGAGAGCAGAATGACTTGACCAAAGTTGATGTTTTTGGAATGGAACTCCGGGATTTTTTGGAGCTAGCATCTAGTGGCTATCAGTGGTATTACATTTCTGACAATGAAATTATACTTAATGCACTGGCTTTAATTTCAAGCTGCGGGTGTTGCCCCTTGGAGCCATCAAGGTCTGTAGTAATTTCATTCCAAGTCTGTGAGATCTGTCTTTATACAAGTGAAACGTTGGATCTGCTCAGTCACTACAGCTCGAAATCTGGTGACCTCGACTATCTGAACAAAACTTAAAATTTTGGAAAATCCAGTTCTGTCAATATATTTCACACAAAATGAACATGTTGGTAATAATGAATGGGCACCAACCAACCAACTTTACGAAAGAAGACATGCTGCAAAAATAAGCGTAATACTTAGCCACAACATTTTAAAGTCGCTGACTCAGTTTAAGTTACTCAGTCACACTAATAAATGCTAGCGAACATACTTGTGGTTCTTTACACCCTTACATAACATCTGTGCGAGCACACATACCACTAAGACTACATATCATCCATGGACACCAATAAAACCCCCTACTACTGTATTAACCAGGACAAGGCCCTGAAGTGCAGCCTCAGGCCACCTCGGTCACACGGCTGTAAACATACCAAACCCACATGGACGCAGATATGTGCAGGCTGCCAGCGGCTGAATGTGTAAACACAATGTACTGTACACACGATAAGGTGACAGTCTAACACATGCCTTATCAGCAGCGCTCCTTCCTATTACGCAACCAACGTCATGGACCTCATTGAACTGTTGCTCCTATGCAATGTGACTGTTTAACTCCCCATGCATTGTTCTCATGTCTGTTGTGTGCTTACAGCCAAATCCTACTCCACTTAAAGCTTGATAAGGACCTTAAGGTCAAATTAAGTCCTCTACAAAGCTTATTTTGCCTCCACATGGTTTTAATGATGTATTAGCTGTTGATAGATCATTTTAATAACCATACCTCTTTAACGCAACATTAGACGCAGAATCGCACTCATTAATCACAACTACGTATCATTTACTGTCAGAAAGTAACTGTACTGTATTGTACGGTGGTTTTTCTCCTACAGTACTCTACTACATATTTAACAGATGTAGTTATTTGCAGTGTTGTACTTTCACATTAAGTGCCCTCATCTTTTACCTTGAAACATCATTTATTGTCATACTGTACATTGAACTAGCAACACATGTAAAACAGTGGCTCCACCTTCAAATGATGCAACATTAAATTCTTCTTATAGCAGTAATAATTAGAGTCGGGCAACTCGATATATTTGCGACATGCAATATTACAATATTTTTTTCTGAAGTGGGTAAATTTTTCGTTAAACATTGACTTTACAGTGTTAGTAAAACCCATCACACATACTCCTGCAGTATAAAAGGGACTTCAATGCACTCTTCCAAGTTTAAAGACGTGATTTTTCGTCCTGATTGAATCTTGATGAAACTGGATGGCTGGTGATGGTTATGGTTATTTCTTTATGGTCAGAACACGGCCAACACTTGCCAAGCAGTAGTAGCGTTTGGCTGTAAGCACACGACAGACATTCAGAACGATTATCACTTTTGTTCAACATCAAAATATGCACGAGTAAAACTGAATGAAACAGTGGTTTAGCTGACAACACTGCTGCTTGTTATAAACTGACAGCTTCATATTTTCAGAGGATGTATAATAATAATAAGAATAATAATATATTGCCTTATAGGTAGCCTAATGTGTGCAGTAACATCAAGATATATGGACATATGTCAATATTTGCAGATTTCTGGGCTAAAAGACGTCAGATTTTTCTTTATTAAAACAAATATGCAAAGCCTTCATTGTTGTGGTTCATTATGTATTGATTGAAATGTGAAAGACAAGTTAAATGACAATGTATTTGTTTTTGCCTTGATGATGTAAAACTCATCAACATGTTATATAATATTTTTCAAAATCGTCCATCAATTCATATTCATACAAAGTCATATTCATATTCTGTACAAAAACAGCTAGAAATAACCTTGGGGTGGGTGGGGGGGTCTTCTGGACTTTAAATATGTGGTGACGGCCCTGGTGTAGAGTAGTTTTAGTCCAGTCAAGCAACAAATTAAAAGTTTGGAAGAACAAACAGACAGAACATAACGTCTCCTGTTTAAAAAGTTCCCATAATAAAAGCACACCGTCCTTCAGCGGGTTTCACACGGAGGTCCAGGTGCGCTGGTGGACTCACCTTGGCCTGGTTGATGATCAGACCCATGAACGTAGACACCAGCATGGACCGGGACAACGACGGGCTCTTCCGCCGCAGTTCAGGGGGTCTCTCCAGGGGGAAGGCGGCCGGTTCGTCCGGTGCCGTCACCGTGTACGAGTGTCGCAGAGACGGCATGGTGCTGGCGCCGCTGAATTTCGTCTGACACCGGGAGAGTATTGACATGCAATGCGGCTGGACACTGAGAGATCCCTCCACTTGAACGGAGAAGGTACAATAAAAAGAAGAAGAAGAAGAAAAACAGTCCGCTGGTCTCCTGTTGTACGTGTCTCCTGTTGAGGACCTTCACAACTCCTGTCCGTGTCAAAGAACACTGACATAAAGGTGGCGTGTGTCGGAGTTTTTACTGCGTGCTTTAAACGTCTCCTCCCACCCCTGAAGGACTCATGCTGCCTTTGGGTGCTGTCGGAAATAACAGCCTGTGTAGAAGGAACTACAGAGTGACTTGGAGAGAGAAATACCAAATAAAATAAGAGTCAAGGGAGGGATAAAGAGGCTGGACTTTAATTCAGGTCTGTCAGATCAGGGAATTTTTTGCAGTTTTGACTCCTGTAACATATTTATCTAACTTGGGGTCGTTTTTATTGGGTCAGCTGTCCTGAGTGATGACCAAAGTCACGTGAAATGTAGGGGCGAGGCCTCTGACATAAAGACCTAACGATGTAAAAGACTTATCAAGACAAAAGACAACGCAAGACGTTCCAAACGTAAAAGACAAGATGAAACAAAAATGAAGTAAGAAAATGTAAAAGGTGTAACAAGATGAAAACGAGGTAAGAAATGTAACAAGACGAAAAGACGGAATGAGATCAAAATGATAAAACAAGAAGAACACGTTAAAGGTATAACAGGACAAAAAAAAAGTTGAAAACGGCATAAAGGCACCTGGGTCCCGAGGAAAAACAAAACTGATCATGTGGGTCGGGAGTTCAAAAGTAAGGAACCCCTGATCTGTTCCCAAACCTTTTCAGTTCGAACCACATCAAGAAAATGATGTCATGGATTGTCTCGATATCTGCATTTTTACTGACTCTTCTACCGTCAAAAACAACGTTGAATTAAATGCACTTGCTGGAACGTGTCGAAACGTCAATCACGGATATCAAGACAATATCAACAGTCATTGACAAGTAATGTCAACTAGGCAGCAGCACACCAACATAGACTGTATATAAAGATGGACGTCGCGATGCTGTTTCCTCCCGCTGTGGCGAAACGAAGCCAAAAGAGCTGCCATGTTGTCTGTGTGACACAATTTGGAGCCAGTGTCTGTGCAGTAGAGACGCAGGATGTCACGTGCAGATTCAGGACCGCGATTGGACGTTACCGCTGTCAATCATCCATTTTTTATGACATCAAGAAATGATTAGAAACAAACTGATCAGAAAGATGATGATTTGAACACAAATATACCTGATAAAATCTACCTAAAAAGGTGGACGAAGTCCCATAGAATGACATGGAGGCAGGATTTATGGACTATACTGCAGCCAGCCACCAGGGGGAGATCGAGACATTCTGACTTCAAATCTGAAGTGTTCTCCCGACATTGTGTCTGCAAGTCTAATTTTTACAGTGTTTTCATCTCGTTACAGTGTTTTCATCTTTTGTTTTTTTACATCATTTTCCTCTTGTGTCGTTAACCTTGTTTTTGTCTCGTTACATTGTTTTTGTCTTGTTTCATCGTGTACGTCATTGTGGCTTTGAGGTCGCCATTTATGAATTCTACCAGTGAACGCCCTTCTACTTAATTAAGAAAATTAATTCACATATCATATTACCATTATGGTTATTGGCGACCCGATAAAAATAGTTCCATGACCATGCAGTTTTAGGTCCTGACCCTTTAGTTTGGGAGGACCACGCCACAGGAAAGAATGCTGATTACTTTGTAATGTGGGACACTTGTATTAGTTTTCAAAAAGGCTTTATAAAGGCTTAAACCATTCATTTCTTTATAGTGACTTGTATTTCATATCCATCCCGTGCATGCAGAATCTGAGCACCATATTGAAGGATGGTGTTCTTTTCGTAGCCAATTAAAAGTCCTTTTGCACGGCCTTGACAAACTGCCCTAAACTTTAAATATATGCAGGGGTCAAACTCTGCCAGAACTCAGCTCCGTCTCCTTCAGTGTCACGTCTTATATCATTCATCGTCCCATTAAAACTTCTCTGGTGGCCTTGATGAGTAATTTTATGGTCAGTACCTTGGTCTTCTCTAGGAGGTTTTCAGTTTACACATATCCCACTCAAAGAGCACTTCAAATAAACTCACTTTGAGACCAGGAAACGCGCCTTTCCAAGCATTTTTTAAAAAGAATGTCTTGTATTGGACCCCGAAATAAAAGCGTCATCTAGATTCCACTTTCTAAGTCTTCAGATTCTGGTTGAGAGGCTGACTGGCTGACCTTGATTCTGGTCTTTAGACTCTGGTACTGACTCGACATAGAAACAGCTCTGGGTCTGATAAGAAGCTTGATAGCTGCCTTGGATACCTTTACAACTCCGTCAACCTGTGACATTCTCCTTCATGTAATGGCCCTAAGACAGAGAACAGCAAATTTACTGAGCAAAGTCCAGTTTCAGAGTCACGTAAAGTACTGATAAACTTTGCTGGTGAATCAAGTTGGATACATATATATATATATATATATATAGTATATGTACAAGAAGCACAGACTTAAAGGCCCTTAAGACAGGGCTAAAAGCGTAAATGCATTCAAATCATAAGCTCTGGAAGGATCTACCTCTGGTGGTCAGAAATATTAACAATACCAGTTATTGTCCTTATATCTTTTTTGTCAACCAAGGTCATTTATAAAACCTAACTTCACCATTGAAGGGTTAAGGTTACATTTGAACCATGTTTGAGCTGATGTAGTTCAGGTTGTGTTTCAACCACGTTAAACACAAAAACTAGAAAATGTTCCCTTTCAAATGAAGTTCAATACGTGGGTTTTGGCCTCACACTTCTTCTGTTATAACCCTAACCCTAAGTTCATGAAACTTGGTTTAGGTTGCTAAAAGATTAAAGGTACAATGTAGTACGTCAATGAGGGAACACCTCATATTCAAGGAAACCCAACTGGCAACCTGTGAGAGGGAATCCCTATTGTACAAACCCTATAATTACCACTCGCATGCTATGACTAGCTAGCCTGGCTAATTATATCAGGTTCAACAGGACAGAGGGCTTGATTACATAACAATTCAAGTCGATCACATCAGGAATAATGTGTAGGAGCGCCCAGTAATTGTGCTAATCTCGGAGATCTTCGTTCTACGTCTTTTTTGAAATGTTTTCACCAGGAAAATGACAATACTGGTCAGTGCTGACGTCCCTGTTGTGGGCAATTGAACATTTTTCACGTGGATCAAAGAAATAAGAGTTCAGATTCTTGTCAACACCAAAGTTACTGCCAGTTTTCAGCGGCTGTTTTTTAATGTTGCTGGTTTGCTTGGAAGCTGTGACTTTTCTTACAAGGCTCTAGTGACTATGATTACATGCACAAAATATTCCAGTTTCTGCCCTCATTAGAAAAGGACACTATACCCACAAAGCCTGTTAAATGACTGTTAAATTAATATTCCAGTATATTCCCATTTACATGCAGTTGTGCATAGTAATTACTGATGGAACGACGGAGTGGATGGAGCCGACAAAATAGGATTTTTTTCAAGGAAGTTTCAAAGTCTTCCACCTCTCGTCCACTCGTTTGACCCTCTTTCATTGTTACAATAACGGTGCATAATATCCAAAAACCTGCTGATATCCAAGTGCTTGATGATGTTTAAAAGTCTTCAGAAAGAAGCTGTAATGATAAGAAATCTGTGCAGCTTCACCGTCCAGATTAGAGTCTAATTCACAGGATGAACCCTTAACAGTCTGGACACTTGATGAGCTGTTCTTTTGCAGAACCCTCAAGCAAATACACTGCACACATGATCCCTCGTGTCCTCGATGACCTTTTAGCCAAACTGGCGTTTACAATTTAGAGTATTGATGGATGAGTGTGATTCAATGTGATGAGAGAGATATGGACAAGATAAGAGTTATGTACAGTACATTCAGTGATAAGAACTATTGTTAATAATCATCTTTCATCTTTTTGTTTTATTATGTAAGAAGACAAAGTACAGGCATGTCATAAATATAATGGTCTCACTGAGTCTGACATGGCTACTGTTTACAGAGACTGTTTAATAAATACTAACAGTCATTAAAACTTTACACACCTTTCAATGATTAATACATGAATTATTCATTAATCTCACACTGTTTAACATTCAAGCCTTTTGTTATTCTTGTGTGTTTTGAACGTGTATCTACTGTATCTACCTGCAAACCTACAACAGAGTATTAGGGCCGCGCTGAGCGGAAAAAATACAAACAAAACAGTCATAACACTACGAGAATAAAGTTGCGATATTTCGAGAAAAATGTCACAATATTATGAGGATAGAGTGAATCATATGTAGTGACATCATTATGTTATCGTAGTATCGTAGTTAATGAAACAATACGCCTGTTGGACTCAAAATATTACAACTTTATTCTTGTAATATTATGATTTATTTTCTCAAAAAATTACAACTTTTTTTTCTTAATTGTTTTCATAACATTGGGTTGAGAGACAAAAAAAGCTCTAACTATATATATATATATATATATATATATAAATGTATATGCATAAACACATTCCACATATACCTGTATATATACATGCATGAATACATCCAAATCCACCCATCCCTCCCTCCACCGTTTCAGCTCTGACCATTAGTTTCTTTACACGGTGTACATACGTTTTTTAAAAGATTAAACAAATAAAAGTTACATGTAAGAGAAAAAGATGCATAATATGAACGGCTGTAAACGATACATAATGTTGAAAAAACTAAATAAACACAAAGAGGGACTAGCTAATAACCTTTGTGTCTCACATTAACTAAAAATAAGGAAAAAACAAATAAATAAAAACACCAGCATCAGTAAACACGTCTGGTTCACATCTGACAATGTTTACGGTAAACATGACATATGTCACATGAATTCTCAAAACATTACGACTTTATTCTCATAATATTGACATTTTTCTCAAATTATTGCGACCTCGTTCTCCTAATAGTTCTTTCTAGAAGTATGACGTCTCTCCACGTGCTCCTCCTCCACCTCCACAACCCGTCTGTATGAACGTCAGTGAGGAAATACCTAAAGCTGCTCCCGCGTTTGATCCTATTCTCTAAACATCGTGGTTACCTAAACTTTACACTGAGTCACCGACGACAACGACTCGCACACGACGAAATACCAACGTGATGACGAGAGCAAATAACATGCATAGACGCTACTGTTGCATGTGTCAAAGCAAAAAAAGGCCACATATTTCAGACAAGACAATCTGCTTCATCCACACTCACACACCCATAAACACTCACCTACTCTGATGTAACCATAGATACACAACATTCAACACACACACAGGGAAATGAGGAGGAGACACCGCCGCGCCGTCACGCAATGTTTTCAATAGCAACATGTCAACAGGGACAGATTTGAATGACATTTAAATCACGGTCGTCCTGGCTGTCCTACACGTGACAGGATGTGACTTCCAGGTTGAATGAGCGTTCCAGTCAATACAACACAAAACCTGCGGCTTCACAAATGACAAGATGGTTTGTATGAAATCTGTGATTTTAAACGAACTCATCTCCTGTCACTACATTCATATCCACTAGTGTAATTTATCAGTAATGAGGCTCATTTTACGATCTTTCATTTCTTTTTATTCATAAACCAATTCAGTACTTTCAGTAACCAATTCAAAATAAATGGAAAACATGAAATAAATGCATTCAGTTGTATGGTTTGTTAAAAGTACCGACATCATTATTTAAGCCAGATCAACAGAAGTACTCGAAGGTCATTCCATAAATACTTGAAGGATTCCTTAATGTAAAAGTATTTGCAGCCCAACCTGTTTATGTCCTCTGCGACAGAACATGAATGCCTGGAGGACACAGAACATTGACGGCCCGGTGCATCATGGAAACTATTTACTTTCAAGTAACTGAGCACTGTGCCAAGTTCTGTTAGCTACTGATGCAAAAGGATGTTAGGGTTTGGAACTTTATGAAATACATTTACAAAAAAGGGCTTCATTATTAGTAATATAATATGTAAATAGTATCTTTACATCGTCTTTACAGTTTATTTGTGGTAATGAACTGTACTTTCTAAGTGAAATCAAAAAGAGTGGTTTGGTTTGGCATAGACTACAGATGAAGATGGACGTAATGACAGCTCCCCGAAAGCGAAGCCAAAACATGTTGATCTCCCCCTGGTGGTGGGTTGCAGTATGGGTCATAAAGCCCCTCAACGTGCAAAAAAAAGGTGATTTCTTTTGTCTTTCATCAGGCTGATTTGTGTTCAAGTTGTCTGATCAGTTTGATTTTAAATAGTTATTTTATGATACCAAACATGATTGACAGCTATAATGACCAATCATTGTCAAGAATCTGTCCGATGCACAGGCGACTGCATCACAGGAACAACATGGCAGCTCCTGTAACCATTGGATTTTGGTTTCACTTTTTCATAGTGGGAAGAAGTGTGATCAAGTCGTCCATCTTTATATTTACTGATTTAGACAAGAAGGGGTGCACTGGGGAAGCTAAGGCTATCACCTTCATATTAATGACGGTCAATCCTGAGGTTGTCAGGACCTCACTGTTCAAATTTGAACATTCTAGCCCATGGCGTTGTGGAGATAGACTGTAAGACTTGGGAAACGTGATATCTAATACAATTGTATACCCAAATATCAAACTTAAAGGTTTATGCAGAGTGAAGAGATTCCAAAATGACAACTTCTTGCATTTTTCTTTTTTGAATTTATTTAGTTCTACAAGGCCAGGTTGGATAGCTTTCCAGAGCTGAAAACATCTTCTACACATGCTTGAGCATGATCTAAGTACTTTAGCTTAGGATGCACCAACGTGTCGGTCAGTGATGCATTTTGACCGACACACTCTCAGGTTTTAGAAATAATGATGGTGCATAATTTGCATAATGTCTCCCATGTTGTTAGGCTTCTAACGCCGACCACGCTGCTAACATTCATGTTGAACACCAAGTAATTCCAGCTACTTGATAACTTTGGTTTGTTAACAGTAATGTCAACTTTGTGTATGTATAAACACACTAATTAGCATTAGGTGGCATCATTATTATATATTAAAGATCCAATATCTATGATTTGCATGTTCTTGTGTGTTGTTTGTGTTGGCAGTCTGTGCTGTGCAAGGAGCTGGTTGACATTAGCTAACTGCATTGCTAAGCTAACGGTAGTTAGTGCTGCACAGTGTTGCCCCTGTACAGAAGCAGAAGAGAAGCATTGAAGTAGTAGGAAGCAGGTGTAAGGGTTTTCACGGAGAAACCAACTCGAATCCTCTGCATAAAAGCCATGTAAAGGCTTTTAGCGTGGATGTAAGACAGTCATTAGCTTAGAAATGGAGTTAGCTGAAGTCAACAAACAATGAGCTCCCAGCACAAAACTCCAACACATGAGCACATGCAAATCTTACATACTGAACCTTAAAATGGGCATTTAACATATGACGGTTGACTCGTTTTGGAGCCAGTCTCAAGTAGGCATTCGAGGAACTGCAGGTTTTGACACTTCCACGTTGGCTTCATTTACTAGCCCTGGAGGTAAACAGACTCGTGGTCCAGACCCAGTATGGCTTCAAGCTGTGAATGAAATAAATTGGACCCACATTGTCTTTGAGAACATCTTTATTTCTTTAAGGTAGGGTGGTCCTGCTCTCAAAGAATCAAACGTCGTTTGGCCAGGTTTTTAAACATCAAAAAGAGATTTTAAAATAATCATGGCATATATGGCCAAACTGTAAAGGACTGTACATTTGTACACAGAAGGTAGCAAAACCTATGGAAAACTGCCACTGACTGAGAAACTAATCAAAACCTCAAAATCTCACATGACTTCAGTAACACTGAAGATTTATTTAACATGTTCATGACATTTATGATGCTTAAGGTGCCAAAGAGATAACATTTAAACAATCCAACACCGTTCAGACAGTATTTCATCACATCCTCACATATCCATCGTACAAGACAAACTGATGTTCAGAGTCAGCAGGTGTCTTAGAGAATACATGCACTAACTGAATGCAATTGCCAGGAAACTATGGATGATAATGTCAACATTTGTGAACCAAAAATATGTTTCATATCAACACTTCAACATATGTTGTACATCCATATTTTAGTGTTTTACCTGCTCTACGACTTTTGGGTCAAAATCCAGTACTTTCCCATCAGAGACTGGAGTTTTATCCTGACTCCTGTACGTTTCTGGGATTAGGTTTAGTTAGGGTTAAGAAAAGGTCATGGTTTGGTTGAAATTCATCATTAGACTTTTTTTTTTATCACATCTGGATTAAACCAAGGCTTGATATCCCTGGTAATAACCCTTACTCTACCTCTAACCCCTAAGCCCCCTACCCTAAGCCTAACCAAGTGCTGTCGCTGTCTATACCTAACCACAAAAATGTGATGCCATGATTGGTTAAAACACTATAGCGTAGATATTCACATATGTAAACATGTTGATATGAAATGTACAGCTCTGTGGTTTACAGAAACATACAACGGTAACTTTTTTTTTTTGGCGACTGGGTTGACTAACCCATTTAGGTCCAAATTAAGATTAGAATTAGAGATTAATATAAGAGTAATCAATGTATAAATATTAACTTCATCCATTATTATACAGTAAATGTAGGACACACTGTACTATCTCCACCCATTCCCATTGTACTCTCCACTGTTTACATTATCAACTGTACAGAGAAATGTCCTCTGACATAATACAGGCTCCGTCATACCACAGGTGGTGTTGCAATTATCAACAATGTCATAATAGTAGTAGTTGGACTGGAGGTCAAGTAGGCAGTAAATGGATCAGCTCAGCTGCAGTTAAAGCCAGTAGAGCTAATGCTCAACACACAGTCAGGAGAATTTATATCCACACAGACCACAGTGGAAACCTCAGGATACTCAAGAAACACTGGTGAATTAGAGGAGATGGACACAAACAGGAAATACAATTCAAATTGAAAGCTGCAAGCAGTGATGATCAGGCCCTCCATCCACTTTGTCGAGGGGTTTTATTAAGGCCACGTCGATGTCTTTAGGCCTGGCTTCTTTTTCAGTGTTGTACAAAGGAGTTAAAGATTGTTTTCTTTGTGAACAGCACAAAGGAAATGGAAAAAAAATGGGCAAATATTGCATATTCAAACCAAACTGCCAGACTTCCTGTTAGATGTAGGGTACGGGTCCAAGATGCTCTTTTGTGCGTCTTGACATGTTACACATTTAGTATGTCTAGGTGAAACATCAAATGTGGGCTGAATTTTTGAACTTTTCCAGATGGATATTAATCCATTATGACACATTATAGTTCAAGACTCATGTCAGACAATAAAATATTCCCTTTTTGATTTTTATGCCAGGTTTCATGAGGTTGCAAGAATTTCTAGCTCTTCAAAAAGTTTCTTGGTGAGGAATGTGTATATATGGCACCTGTAGGTGGCGCTATAACTCTGACTCAGTATTGACATGTAGATTTGTTCAGGTCCGGGACTCTATCCAACGTGAGGAGAAAACAGGAAGTTTTAACAACTTCCTGCATTGTCACAGCAACAGCATTCCAGCACTTTGATGACTTTTCGCCACAATGGTCTGAAGACGACACGGACCAAATCTGAAGCCAATTGAATAAAACACGTAGGAGTTTGTTAAAATTCAACATGAGTCAATTACCAAAAATGGCTAAAGTTTAAAAATGGCAAACTTCCTGTTGGGTTGAGGGTTTTGTAGGTGTAGATATGATACACGTTCTTACCAAATTCCGTCCATGTATTTGAAACTTGCCGTGAGTTTTGGACTTTGGAGGGCGCTAGCGAGTCATTTTTCCACTCCCATTCCCATAAAACCTTCACTTTTAAAGAATCTCTGTTTTAGTGACCTAAAGCACTGTTTGCGTGGGGATAAGAGGCCAAAATGTAAAGAAAAATGTTCATTTTGCTAAATATGTGTATTAGCGTGGGTAGGGCATCAGTCAAGTACGCCTCATAAATGAAAAAATCTGTACTTGAATGACCGCAAACGTGGATTGAGGCCAAAATGCATGTGTTGAACTTCATTTGAAAGGGAGCTAAACGTGGAAGGGATCGTCTACTTTATGTGTTTAACTTGAGGCTGAAACACAACCTAAACTACATCAGTTTAAATGTGGCTCAAATATAACCCTGACCCTAACGTGGGTCACCGGTGCCTTGGTGGATGTTAAGACATTGCCCCCTCGCCCACTTTTTAGCACTTTCTCAAAATCATGCAGTGGTTGGACGTAGGCTCAGAGCAGGCACACGGCCCTGTTTTCATTATGGAGCTCTTGCGTTAGTGATTAATCTTGTTCAGTGGCAAAGTTCCAATGTAGACCGTAGTGTATATGTCATACAGTGCATTGTAAACTAAAAGTGAAGAGGATGGAGAGGTGTGTAAAGTGAAGGCCTTTGAACCGTGTAGATGTAGCTGCCTGATGTTAACTGGACCGTGATTTCAGGAGAATACATGATAAAGTGTCCCATTACAGCCAATATTAAGGGGACAGGGGCTGAGGAACGACACCATTTTGTTGTACACTGTGAATGTGACGCACTTTGCAATTAAAAAAAAAAAAACATCTAAAAAGCTGCTACACAATGAAGCTGTCTTCTTGCTTGGTGACACAAAGTACCGTACCTTCCATGAATAATGTCTGGACTCAAAAGATTTGTGCCTGTACAGTATCTCCTCTCTAGGTTTTCTGACTGACACACAGCTGACCTACTGGCTAAATTATTGCTGATACTTTGTGCATCTTCAAGTCTTTTCTGTGTCTGATCTCTTTGCACTTGTCGCCTTCCCCGGGTCTCGAGGCGTTAGGAGAAGAGAGGAGTGAGAAGACGAGGCAGGAACACGGAGACGGCAGCGCTGACGCTCAGCAGACGAAGCACTGGGGAGAGGCTACAGCTGGAGCTCACAGCTGGAGAGAGAAGACAACATTCATTACACTGCACCGTACTGTGTGTCATGCTTCTGCAGCTGCTAAACGTACTGCTTCTTCTACTCAAGTTAATTGCTAATTCCTGGACATAAAAGTTTTGCCAGAGGTTCAGTATTTAAGATTTGCTTACGTGAAGTTTGTGTCTGTTTTGTGCTGGATGCTCGTCATTCATTGATGGTGGCTAACTCCATTTCCAAGCTAATGATTGTCTCGGTTTGTTGGATCCATGATAACATCCTGTTTGCTGATTTGTATGGAGAGGACACGGGCTGCAAAAATCCCTAAATTGCTCCCAGCTTGTTCAGTGCATCTCTTCTGGTGCCCAACAGTGTTCAACACTAGCTACCGTCGACGCTACCGTCATAAAACAACATGAACTTCACGCAAGCGGATGTGACTCTTACACATTCAACCTTTAACTGTCAAAACTGTTGGTAGCTAATAAATGTTTACGCATTCAGCCGACTTTGGATCAACATTGATCATGAATATTCTACTAATACAGGGTTTCCGCGAGTTTCAACAAGTTGAATTTAGGAATTTTGGTTCCTGATGTAAAGTCAGAACAATATTAGACGATGGCACGCGTTTGCTGGTGGCTTTTGAGACCTTTATGTTTATGTAAGGTGCTTATACGACACAATTTAAAAAGAAATAAGAGTTGATCAAATATCAAGTATTACAATATCTGAATTCTAGTAAAATCTCTCCCTTTAGAATAGCAGATCATTCACTTTTAATACAATCTACACCTGTATATTTCATGTACATAATTTATCCACGTATTAAATGTTCTGTTAATGTAATGTGTTTTCTGTAGTTTTTTCTTTAGTATACGTGTTTATATCAGCTTATCTATTTGATATTCCAGGTAAGTTTAATCATGTTTTTCATAGCATTAAACACTGACATAAACTGATTTTTTTTTTTCTTTTAACCAGCGCTGTTTGGAGCCTTAAACTCAATGTAAAGTAGTAGTGTGTTTTAATGGTTTTGTAATAGTTTTTAAACTTTACTATAACACCTTCAGAAACACTATAGTACTGCGTTTTAAAAGCTGGCCTCTGACAGTGACACTCACTCATTCCCGACTGATTAAATAATTAAAGTTAGCATTAATTCCGTCTCAATGCTGACACCGTACACCGACAAATAGAACAGTCTGTACAGGTGCTGTGTCTCCATTTCCCCCTGATTAATGGCTAAACAACACACTGCAGGTGGAACAGAGCCAGCGCAGGAAGCCATGTACTGAGGTAAAGCACACAGGCTGTTAGGCTAATCGAATCAGAAGGCAGCCACTGAGCTGGAGTACAGTGACACCGGTAACTCTAACAAGTGTCATGCAAATCGTCCGCAGAAGCACAGAGCTGCTCATGTCTGGATGCATGTTTGTGTTTGTGTTTGTGTTTGTGTTTGTGTTTGTGTTTAGGTTTAGGTTTAGGTTTGTGTTTGTGTTTGTGTTTGTGTTTGTGTTTGTGTTTGTGTTTGTGTTTGTGTTTGTGTTTGTGTTT
>JAPQRN010007663.1:31209-43362 GCA_037367275.1 Coranthus polyacanthus | reverse complement strand
AGCTCGTGGCCTTCATCAATTCTTATGAAGGCCACGAGCTGAAGTGCGTTGGTCTAGCTTTAATAAAGTTGTTCTGTATTACAAGGGCTGCTGGAGTCCCTGACCTGCCTCATATTTCTTATTCTGAAATTTCAGTATTTATTTAAGAATTACGATTTATTTCTATTTATTTATTGATGGATTCATATTTCACTTTTGATAATTCCACTTTTTATTGCCCATTAAAATGCCAGTTAATGAAATAATATTTAGATTTTGTCTATTCATTATGGATTAGAAAAGTCAGTTGTAAAATGTCAAATGCTAGATAACATAACTGAATCCTGTACAACTACTTGACCCCCCTGGGCCTCCATATTCGTATAAAAAGTTAGAGAGGTTGTAAAGTTTCTGCAAGACATCAATATGATAAAATATACAGTGACCGACATCCTCAAAGTGTTAACCTTGTGATGCTATAGCCATTGATTTGCAGGAAGCGGAACAGGTCCTGGGCCTTCTCTCGATCACGAGCCTTCTCCTTGGCTGTCAGCGTGTCGTAGGGCACCAACAGGGGGTGCGTTCCCCCACCTGAACCCACAGACAAGCCAGCGTTCAGTAAATCTTTTTCTGTGTGTGTCTTTAAATGATAGTACGGCATGTGATTGACTTCATTAGAAAATCACCTCTGCTTCCAAGGTCACTCTTTTTCTTCTTAGCCCAGATGTTATGGTAATTTTCAGCCACCACCTCCACCATCCCCTTGGACCAAAGGCAAGAAAGACAAACCAAACATATGAGAGAGGAGCATGTTCCGCCCACACTGTTCATTAGCATTCTGGAAATGCTGCTTTTAATCTCGTATTCAGAGTAAGTGATCATTTGATTTAAAAGGACAAAAAGGACAACAAAACAAATGTGGGTCACCCACCTGCAATTCTCTGGAGAGAACGACGTTGCTTGTGTCGATCGGGCTTGGATTGAAACCATTTGCCTGGAAATGATCAAAAGATGCATAAACATGGAGAGACATGGCGTGTTGTTAGTCATAAATGGATACTTTTAGACACTTTTAAAAAAAATTTGTGTTGTTTATGAGGGGACAATTGTGTCTTTTTTACAAATTTGGCATTTTCTGCAAGTCGATAAACTACAAAATCATCTTTATGATCCATAAATAACTGACCTGCCATGCACAACTGTTGTGTAACTGTGAACAAATTGTACTTTCCTAAAAATAATAAAAATACAAATTGACAGTAGCTCTAAGCATTGATATCTAGTTTCTTTTAATGGCAAACATAAATCTGCTTCTTTAAGTTATTGGCAAAAGAGACCAAAGGAGGGATTAGCAAATCAGCCACCAACAGCAAAGATTAACCTACGTACCTTTCTTCTCATCGTACCCTTTTTCACATTTTTAATGAGCAACGATATGGCTTGTTGCTATGGCAGTGACATTGACAGTTTTCATCATATTCTTTGCATTGTACCTGGGAGGCCTGAGAGATCTTTCGCATTTTCTCACTCTCCCTCTGTTGGGACATACTCTCTCCATCCTTTGTCCTGTCGATGCTCCAGCCCATAGCCAGCATACTCTTCACGGACTCTCTAATTGGCCATCTGTAAATCTCCTTCTCCTGAAGAACAGAAAAAGTAAAGGGGAAATGAGCACAAACACAAGGGGCTCTGATGTTTATCTCCGCGTCTCACGTTCAACATGTTTGATGTAAAGAATATATACGTATACATAAAGAATTGACATTCTCTACCTTCTCTGTTAGGGCTTTGTAGGTCCTGAGCTGAGGATGAATCTTGGCCTTCTCATCCACACAGTCTCCGTATTTCCACCCAAGCAGCACCTGAATATTAGAGGGACGAACAGTATCACGCTAAAAGCAACCCTGACTTCAGAATCCCCGTCAAGAGATGATTTATTATTTGAAAGACTGGATAAGAGATTAAGTACGCATAACACATTAAATAGTCACGGTACATTCAGTACTTGCTGTTCTCAGCACTTGTTAAATTTTTTGACAGATGCAACAATGCAGGCTAAGCAGTTGGCACAAAAGAGAGCAGGAGCCTTCTACAGAGAGACTCGCACAATTATTGTCAACATGCCCGGAGTATCCCTTTCAATAATAATAAAAAAGGATGCAGGCAAAAGCGAACAATGCTGTGATCCTGGAAAAACAAACAATATCAGCATATTGATCTGAATTGATACCAGTAACTTTCATGTGGCTAAAATGCTTTTCAGCTGCCTATGGTGTGCAGCTTCTACTACAAGAAAGCATTTCAAGTGTCTTCTCCTTTTTTATGTCTCCTGTCATTGTTCCAGGTCAAACACCGCACCATTTCCTCTTACCTTCTCTGCCGACCACTTCTCATGGGAATGCTCTGCATATTTGTTGGCAAAATGCTCAAGCTTCTCAGGAAGAGCAATGCTGAAAAAAAATATTGTGACAACACTTTATGTAAATGCTGGTAAACAGTCACGTACGGTGCACACTGTGTGATAGGAAGAGTCAGGCTTTTACTGTATTTTGCATGGCTTACTTAGCAGTATTGATGGGTTTGGGGTCAAAGTTGCCCTGAGCATCTATAGAAACAGGCTTTTCCACAGCGGTACTAATGGAGGCATCGACGTAGTCCGGTGGCAAAGCTCCAGCTATGGCACTGAGGCAAGGCATGGCCATCTTGAATAGCTCAGCGTCATATTTCTGCTCGGAAGGAAAACAAAAACTGCAGCTGTGTTTCATATTTTATAATTTTGTGAATCATTCAATACCGTGTGGGTAGGGCCATTTTGATGGTCAAAAACTAAACAGAAACACATTAATTCGTTCAAATCATTCTTTCATACGGGGTTGAATGCATTATTTAAGTCTTGAGGTAATGCTGAAATTCCACAATTTTTTGTAATTATTATTCTTCTTTAACAGCTAACAATTGGTTTAGTGGTTAATTTAAGTTGGTACTTAAATAGAGCTATATACAGCCACTTCAGTGTAGGTGTAGAAGTGCAGGGACATTAATGAAGAATTATACTAAAAGCTGAAGAACCAGCATGCTAGAGGCTTTGGATCAATGCTGGCTATCCAGATATTGATGTTTCCAGGCCAGGCCTTTGCACAGCCCCCTTTCATGAGTGTGTGCTTTTGAAGAGATGTGCTGAGTCCGGCCATCTGCATCACAAACATACCTTTAGATATTTGTGTCAATAAATCCCCACATACATAAAAAGACGGCAATAAATTAGGTAACCCGTGCGTTTATCAAGTTTATATGGAACGCATTCAGTGTAATATACATTCATACCACTACGCTCCAAATTAGACGGCACAAACAAACAATTCTTCAGCGCATAGTACGTAAGTATTAAGTATTAATGAAGCAAAGGGTTTAGTAAGAAAGATGTGATGGCATCTAACCACACGAATATCCCTCGCCTCTCTTTGCCATACGGTGGTCACTAAAAAAAAACATGGGGAAAACGCGAAAGGCCCTCACAAAGCCAGGGTTTGTTTTTTTTTTGTTTAAGGCAATATTAACTCATAGTAGGGGATGGTAAAGCACCTTAATACCAGATACCACCTGCCATGAAACAGAATAAAGTTGTAGAAACATGGCGGTGCAACATGATGGACCTGCTCCTTCTGTAGATATAAACAGGTCACTCTAAAGTAATGAAAACACAACAATTCCTATTTACACTAATAAAAACATAATTATAAATACTATATTCCATTTCTGCTAATAAATCCCTTTAACACACTGAATAAACAGCAAAACATAAAAAAAAACCTTTGTATGCAAGGCTGAGATGACAAATCTCCTGATTTGATTCATTTAAAGCCCTAAATCTAAACTGTAACGGGTCCATGACACCCTTACCCTCTGGGATAGAGAATCAAACACGCCCCAGAAGATCTTCTTGGTGAGCAGAAGTTCATCTTCAGATGCCGTGCCGTAGCTGCCCCAGCCTGACGGGAGGCAGTAATACTTCCAATTCTGCTCGTAGTGGTTGGTTAACAGCTGGAGGATAAAGGGAGCTCAAGGTTAAGATATATATTCAAAATATAGACAGAATATAAAGAGCCTAAAGCATTTCTTCATAAAATGATATGCACCATATTTATGAATAAATAAGACATCAAATAAAGAAGACTCAATATTTTCCTCACCCTACTTACCTTACACTTTGAAAGGGTGGAGAACACAGAAAAAAAACTAATAGTACTTTTAAGTTTGTCGCTTATGGTATGAAGCTAATTGAGCAAAAACAAAAATCAGGCCTGTTAACTGTGTTTACTGCAAGATGACAGGCAACAAAGCAGGCAGCTTTTAAACATAAGCGACACAGTGCCACCTGGCATGTACTGTATGTTTAGTATATAGTAACTCAAAGGAAATCAGTCCTCCCACACTCAGCACAAATGAAATACAAATGTGTACACCGGAGTAAAGAACAACTGTGTCCACCATTTCACAGGCCAGTCACTATCTATTACATCTCCAGTATTTCTCTCCTGTGACCAGATGGATTGAGCAGAGCAGTGGAGCCAACAGGCCTGTAATCACACAGTCCAATACTTCATCCCCTTGTTTTTCACACTCCCACTTCTTCTGGGCCAGATGATTAACAGTACAGGTGTGTGTGGAACGTGTGTCTGTGTATGTGTCTGAGAGCAAAAGATGAACGCCAGTAACATTACATTAAAAGTATACTTTACTGGAGGTGGAGGAAATAAGTTGCTGGTGCCTGCCCACGAAGCTGACAGTGTCATAGATTGAGGTGGTAACACCGGACAAAACACAAGGTGAGGTTTGAAGAGAAGAGAAGAGAAGAACAGAACAGAGGAAAAGAAAAGAAAAGAAAAGAAAAGAAGAAGAAGAAGAAGAAGAAGATGCTAGAACCAAAACTGATGCATTCAGGCAGGGGAACAGGGAAGATGGAAAAAGGCACGACAAAGGATGGAAAATGGATTTTGAGAGTGTGAAAAGTCAAAAAAAAAAAAATCTGCTCACCCTGAGAGGCATCTTGCAGTAATCACTCAGCAAGGGCACATCAAAGACAAGTCGTCGCAGGAGCTGCTGCAGCATAGAGGGACGAAGATGCCTGCAGAATAAGGTGAGAGGGGTAAGAGTGCTACCTGTCTTCTGATTCTGACCAATTCTACCACACTGACTTAGATATTTAAAGAAAGCAGGCCTGTTTGCAGACTTCATCTTGTTTGAAAACTGGATAAAATGTCCTGTTGATCTTTGTGCAACCTGTGACGCCTCAAGTTTTTGTATGCATTATCACTAATCAGGTCTGGATTGTGTATAATCTGAGAAACTTCAAACTCTACTATTAGGGAGTTTCTGATGCTCCTCACTTGCAGACAGCCAGAAGACACTCCTCTATGGCATCTCTCTGGGCCTTGGTGAGCGATCGGCCCTTGGAAAGGCGGTAGATGGTGTGCAGAGTGGAGTCGATGAGGGTAGCGTAGTGCTCAGTGCCAGCAAACAGTGGTGCGCAGCGAGTGAGGAGGGGCAACATGGCTGAGCCGATGTAACGGTTCATGGCCAGGGCTGTCTCAGTGGTACACAAACCCTCCTGCAGAACAGAAAAGTTTATTTAACAACTATTGTGTAATGTTTGGATGAATTATATCAAATGATTTTGGAGAAGGGCATTATTAATAAAGTTTGGGATTTTTGTTACCTTGTGTGCCGTCGCACTTTAATGATTCAGTTTATTTACTTAAAACCCCACATAAACTTTTCTAAATAAATAAGAGCAAAGAACAATTACATTAATCACCTTAAAAAGAAACTTCAACTAAGGCTTAATGAGAAGCTCCACATTAGTATAAAAGGTTGCCCAATATTATTGATCCTGAAACTCTTTGATGAAGTTCACGTTAAAGAGGCCGACCATTCATTACTTGCTGTTGTCAGTCCTCCAACTTACCGTATCCAGAGATGTAGCGGCCCTCAGGTCAGGAAGAAAGCCCACTTCGAGCAGATGAAGCAGAAAGCACTGGTCTTCGATGCCATATACTCTATCCAGAAAGAGCACCATGGGGGCCTTGTGGTCCGGACAAAAGCAGGCTGACATGTCCGGCTCTGTCACAGAACCATCTGAAAGTGATTGAGACAAAGAAATAAAGGTATAAATGGTATATTTAAACAGAGCAATCTATGGAGGTGTGTGGTGTGTAAAATACACAGAGAACAGCCCATAGGACATAATAGCGTGTCTTTTCCGATCAGGAGAGCCATGTGTATTCATTAGGCAGCATGTGGGTTTGTGAGTTTTCTGGCGCCAGAGCTACGCCTCACTGTTTTCACTCTCGGGCTGCTGACAGAGCTTGTGTGGCAGTGCTCACAGCAGCAAATTTAAGAGGCAAGTCTTGCCATGCTTATGCAGATCAATCAATAGAGCAAGACAGCTCGCTATAGAAATGATCAGGCTTACTCAGAGCTATAGGAGTGTGCAGTAAAGCATTGTGCTGATTAAATAGGCATGAGCAGTGAAATGAAATCAATAACCTTCCGCCTTGCACTGAATGTGCAGAGTTGCGTAACCATTGTAATCTCACATGATCGAGACATCCTGCTGTAGCATGCAAATGAATAAAATGTGTCTGCAATGTTTGTATAAAGTTGTGTTGTATATTGTGCTGCTGTGTGCCAACATCATAACCAGCACCTTTGTTGGTGATAGGCATTTTGAGTGGTATGCTGATGATTCCAACAAGGTCCTCAGTAGGGACTAGAGAGCGCAGAATGGCACGAATACGCAGGGCTTCACCTTTCCCTTTGTTGATGAGCTAAAGACACAAAGTAAAAATGAGGGGAAAAAAATTGAGCACAGACAGAGTTAAAAGCAAATCTACAATCTTGTACAGTTTCTATTATCCATACATGCATCTCTGGAGCACAACGTCCCAACAGGTCGATCAGCGCAGAGTAGAAGGACATGATAGCATTGCCCATGTGTACCACCTCCTCCTCATCATCAGCATCAGCAGACCTGCCAGTGGAAAAAAAGAGTGAAAAATCATTTAAGGGGAATATTTTCAAAGATGCAAAGCATGGGAAAAAAAACATCAGGGAAAATAGATCGAATTAGAGGATAATCTTCAGGTTGAGTCCAGAACATTGATTTGAAAAGCTACGTTTGATCTGCATGGCTTACGCGTCAGAGCTGACTCCCTGGACGGAGCCTGGCAGGTCCAAAGCAGGCGTCTCGGAGATCTTGATTGCTTCTTTCATAGCAGCCAGCAGGCCGTTCCCTCCCTCTCCCCTCAGGGCAGGTCCGAAACACTCTGGACGTCGGATGAGCAGCTTGACCACAACGCTGGAGTTCTCCTCCACGCTCTCACCTAGAACAAAAATAAAGAAAATCACATAGACGGAAATACATAAATATATGCAAACATGAACATGCATCATTAATGTCAGCAGTAAAATAAGACACATACACACATCTTACAGACACTAAGCCGGAGGCTAAAAACTCCAGGTCCGTTTTGCATTGAGCAGACTCTGGTTCTATCTGGTTGGACTTCAAACCATCGCAGTAAGAGTAATGTTTAGAGAGGCAGAGAAGATTAAAAAAAAGCTTAAGCTAAATTGAGGGAGGGAGAGAGAAATAACTGGAGAGGAGCACACATACCGTTGACAAAGACGGCAAATCGCAAGAAGGAGAGGTAGCGCTCTCCCTCGATAGGGTTCCAGCCGATGTCAGGATAACCTTTAGCCAGAAGCATTGGACAACTCTGGAGGCCACAGCCTGCCAAGTACGTGACCACCTAAAGGTATAGCATATATGTAACACCACATGTAGTAAAACACTGTATTTATCCAACTTAAATCGGTGTGTCTTTTTAACTTCAGAAATTGTATGTAGAGCATGGCCTCTCACTTTGTCCAGATCGGGTTCTTCCAGTGCCAGAGCCAGGCCGTTGTTGTCCATCACCGAGGAAGCAGCCACATCTAGAGGAGTGGAGCCCCTCATTGCTGGAGAGGCTGTAATAGGTAGCACAGCTAGTTAATGATAGCTAGTTATTGTTAGTTTTAATATCATATCCTATATCTTTGGACAGATATGTGTCTGCCTGTACTCAGCCTTGAACAGACAGTAGGGGGTAGTGTTTTCACTCTTTCCAAACTTCACTAGCTGCTAATCTGCTAATCAGCTGAGTTTATGAAGAGACACCTCTACCAATTTACACTGGATACTCCACAAGGATTATGGGTACCTGCTCGTATCACACCGTACATCCAAACACACAATCAATAATATTGCAGTTATACCTTACATGCTTTTGGAGAATTTCAATTATGATTAAAGAGTTTATATGTAAATCTGGTTGGCATGTTTTTATACTGTGATACTATTTGTTGTCACCTATTAATTGAGAATCTCCGCCTCCGAGAATCTTTCCCACCCAAGCAGACTGCGAACTGACAGAATGGGAGATGCGACACTCATACACATGCAAACCAGGTTCTACCAAGGTGTAAGGTTAATATGTGTGCTCACAGACACAGACAAAAAGGACGATCCCAGTATCTCACACGTATTCCTCGTAGTCTTCGTAGCCCTGGCAGTTTTTAGAAATTGTCTTTCATCATCAAAAAGATGATTTTAAAGGTATTATTTCACAGAGTGAGCGCTGTCATCTTTAAGTTGTAGGGTTAGGGTTGCAAACAGAAACTGGTCAGAGTGGCAGGTTAACAAAGAAAGCTGCACCCACCTAAGCCCACACTACTATTCTCCAGCAGGTAGCTAAGGTGGTCAAACATGGCTTTCTGGTTCTGACGGCTGATTCGGCAGAAGTAGCACAGGAAGCGACAGCAGCTAGCAACCATCTTGGGGAAGGCGATTTCCTGTGGAGTGGCACATATAGACGAATTAAACATCACAACCTGGTTAAGGGATAAAGTAGAAAAAAAAACACAACGAGGTAGTACGAGTTGCACCAAACACATATCAATTAAAAGACAAATTTGTTGGCATAGGGTAGACACCATATTTAAGTCTTCTGAGGCAGCAGAATTGAATGCAAATATAGAAGACTAAGCAGACCATCTTCATGTTTATGCATTGTTAACACATTTTCACCTATAGAATGTAATTTGATACACAGTGGTTTTGAAGCGGTGGCTGCTATATTCTCAGGTACTGTAATCTGGGTGGTTACTATATATTCACCCTCATGTCTTCTTTCCTAATTAAAGTCTAAAAAGGCTGACACGTTCACACACTACCAGTCAGCGAGCCACATTCTGCCCTTTCTGACCTCTTTCTTCCTTCCTCTCGCTGATGCTGTCAGCCAAAGGAGAAACCCCACCTAAAGGGACCATTTCTTAATTAACTCACCCTGCGACCATATTCCAAACACGGATGATAACACATACAAGTGGACTGAAACTCAAGTATCTCAGTGACTGTCTTTGCAGTGAACTCTGTAGGTGGTTCTTTAATAGCCTGTAAAGTCAGACATAAATATAAAGGGAGAAGTTGTTAAACCTGGGATTTGTCTCCTCCGAGCACATTCACCATGACCTCCATGACAGTCTCATGCATGCCCAGTATTCTCATGAGGTTAGGGTGCTGGTAGAACACCTTGTTGTTCATGATGTCCCTGGAGAGTAAGAAATAATACAGACAAAAAACAAGACTTACTTTAAATAGCGTACTTAAACATACACAATGTAATTTCTCCTCCTCGGGGTCACCCAATCAAAGCAATAACAAAATAAATAGTTTAATGACGTCTTGATGATGGGATCATGGGACTCACCACTGTCAATCAAAACCTATCAAGCTCAGGCAGAAGTCATGTTTATAGATAAGTTAATGTATTAACGTCCATTCACGTTAAGTTTAGTGATGTATATGCACGTTATGGCACTTTATTTTACAATAACCACAAGTAACCTTACTAATTTTATGATTCCATTGACAGGTGACCAAACGAAACAGGTCATTATATTGAATAAAAGTAAGGATTTCTCTGAATTTGAACATTGTTGGAAACATTTGAAATAATTTAAGTGCACAAGTCAACAAAAATATATATAACATAAGCCAAATGTAGAAATGTTACATATTATACCTTTAAACACAGCACCACAATAAGGAAGGCAAGAACTGTGCAGTATGAGAACAATACTGCTTTAAAAAGCCAAACAGGAGAAACAAATCCTTTGCAGATCACTAATGATGTGTAGCCCTTACGAAACCATATTCAACATAATCAGAGTTTTGCAGAGAAAACTTCAACCAACCCGAGTCCGTCAATCATGAGCTTCTCCTCCTCTTTTCCCATACGGACTGAGAGCAGAGATCTGATCTGACCGAGAGAAGCCAAGAGGTTGATAGTATCCTGGACCGAAACAGCACTGATGGTATAAGTCTTCCTCATGGCCCGTAGAAGTTCTCCAATGCTGTCATACTGTCTCCTCAGCAGGCTGAACATTTTGCGGACCAGTTCTGGGTCCTGGATGTGACACTCCTGAGCCCAGCTGACCATGGTCTGGGAGATCAGCTCCTTCAAATTAGCTGTAGGGAAAGTTGGATAAACATACATGATATTTTGCATTTCATAAAATTGTTATTGAACGTCAATTACGTGTTAATCACTTGACAAAGCATTTTAAGCAGTTGCTTGATTACCAAAACCTTGTTTGTGTATTTGTTATGTATATTAACATACAAACAAAAGCTCTATTACTAAAAGGTCTCTGCTTATAGGTCTCCACTTGACTGAGTGCTCATTTTTATACAGCCCAATGAGCCCATACTTGAGAATTAAAACGAACAAAAATGCAGTTCAAAGGCTGCCTTCCCAAACCGGCTCAGCATTGTAAGAAAGCAACTTGAGCGCAAAAAATGAAAAATAAAATGACAAATACCTCCTTCAAAGTGTTTCGCTTAGCTTCAGTCGCGCTAAAGAATTGCACACATGTATCAGTGACCTCTACAAACCTCGGCTTCAGAGGTAATCAGCTGTGTTTCAACAATGCCAGAATTATTTTCTTCTATTTCACGGAACAAGGGAACACTCTTCGCATGCTCATTCAGAAAAAGGCACGTTTTCAGTGGAGCAGAAGCCCTGTTATGTAAAGAATAAGCAAGGGGAAGAGGACGAGTTATTAATAGTTCTACATGTTTCTGGTTCTGTGGTTAAATGGAGACATTTGTTTGGACAGCTCATATGTGGGTTACCCTTAGGCTTCATTAAAAGTGGATCAGTTGGGTGTGGGGCTGAGGGTGTGCGCTTATACATACTCGTGTGTCTGTTCTTAGGGTATGTATACACAAAGAAGAGAAAGACATCAATTAAATAAATCAGAACCATAAAAGATGGAGCCATTTGGATGCAATTGATTTCCTTAAAAGTATTGCAATTAGGTGATTGTGTTTTTAAGGCCCTTGTGTCTGTTTGGTTGATTGTCTCTGTTAGACTTTTCAAAGAGTATTTGACACCAGGCTGTCAATCAGTCCAAGGGTGTGTGTGTGTGTGTGTGTGTGTGTGTGTGTGTGTGTGTGTGTGTGCGCTATGTGTAATGGGTGGGGAGCCAGCAGAATGTCACAGTCAGTGGTAACCGATCCTGCCGCCCAGACTCGTGTGGGTGTCAGAGGAAGAGCAGAAGCACGGGTCCGCTCTAAAATGAGAAGCGACACTTCTTCCTCTCAGCCAATGCGCTTCAGAACACCTGACTCTCATTCTGTCACACTATCACACTATCACACGCACTCCCCCTCCGTCTCCTTTTCTCTTGAATACAACCCCTCCAGCACTTTCCTTTCCCTGCGGCCCAACAAACAAATCTGACCTGACTAAAGTTACCCTGAGAGGTCACACACAATCCCTGCGCCCTCACACACACATACAGCTCTCTTCAAGGCAAGTCATCACATCTGAGCTTTAAGTGCTTCTGGTGGATAAACCGTTCATCTAAGAAGGAAAATGACTTAATTCCGGTAAATTAATGGCAAAGACCACTGCGCCTTTTTGTATCTTCAGGGTCTCTCAGAGCCAAATGATGTGGAGAGAAAGAAAAAGAGTCACAGCACAGAATACATCTTGGCTTGTTCACTCTGACCACACACATCTTTTTGAGAGTTTATTTGGTTCTTAAAAATCCACTAGCACATCTAAT
>JAPQRN010007663.1:0-31109 GCA_037367275.1 Coranthus polyacanthus | reverse complement strand
TAATCTAATCTAATCTAATCTAATCTATACATCTAACCTGACTAAAATTCAAGTTCACCTTCTCCTGAACAAAACTAATAAAAACTATATTAATGGTATAGAAATAGAAAATATATACTAGACCAAAAAACAAGCATGACATCTTTTCCAATGTAAGTGGAAAAAAACAGAAAAGTCCAGTAGCTTCAATACTGACATACAGTGTATAACCATAAAATTATTCCGAGAAAAAAAATCCCGGGAGAGAATTTGCCTAAACAGATTTTGTTTCATGGTCTCTTTGTCTTCTCCCTTCTTTCGCTTTCTGCCGCCTCCAGCTGTTGCAAAACTAGATGTGATGCTCTTGACTTGTGGCTGCCACCACAAACTAGTCTTTTGATCAATCATCCTTCACCCAACAGCCAACAGAGACCACCATCACCACCACCACCACCAACATCACCCAAAGCAGTCTTTTAAGGCGAAAATACACACACCTCTATTTTCATCCTGCTGTACTCTTTGGAGATCAGTGCGGTGGTCTTAAAAGCTCCGCATTGAGGTCAAACCAAATCCTAGTGAAGAGATTGCTTTTCAGGGTCTGTATTTCATCCCAAATGTACCCATCTGCTATTTGGGCACTTCTTGCTGCCAGCATTGCTGTCAAGAATAGACAGGAATGGTATGGCAATGTGAAGATTTCTAACAGATTCTCAAAAGGGTGTCCGTGAGATATAATGCTCTTTCGCATTAGTTAGATCCTGTCTATTCAATAAAAGGCAGACAACTGACTTGTTTTAGAGCCAGAAGAGGGTAATACCTACGAGAGGCCGCATGTCACAGTTGTATTCATGAATTTGTGTACATATGTATGGTTTAATCAGGTGAAGGACTTGGTTTTGCCATCAATGCTTTTTCTATCATCTCTTCTCCTCTTATCTCTTGGAAAGCAGGTGATGGAAGATGCTCTTCACTCTGGAGCCTCTCCTCCACTGACTCCATATTACCATAATGAAATTGAAAAGAAATTGAAATGGAAATGACTACCACCCAGTGACTCAGTCCACCTGACACTGGCAGACAAATAGAGGCAAGGCTGAGGGTGCTACAGCTGCAATACAGGAGCTTCTGCTATTATTTTTGCCACCCACTTTGAGCCAGAAACAGAGCCTGAGAGCACATACAAAAAGACTTGAAAGAGATCGCGGACTACCAGTATGAAGAGTAAATAAATAACTTGTCCATTAACATGTAAATTACAGCTGGTGCTTTTGAGGAAACTGTACTAAGAGAATAACTGAACCACGGTCTTACACAAAACTCCCAATGCTTCAAGCTCTTCAAGTGAGCTGGCATCTGTTTCTTGTTTCTGTGGTTACAAGGCCATGTTTGGTTAAATGCTCTCAGGGTGGCATATGAATTCAGAACCAAAATTAAATGTCAGCATTAAGAAGATTTAACTCACATCCTCCAGCCAATTGAAAAAAAAATTAAAAAATCCCCTGGACTCAGGTGTAATGATGCATCAGGCACTACAACATCACTAATACGGTTAAATAACAATAATAATAAAATCTATGATTTCCTCACATGGTGCAGCTTGCTCCTTCTCTGTGGGCTCCTCTGTTTTGTGAGTCTGGCCTTTGATCTTGTTGACCAGCATTAGGAGGCGCCCTTTAATAGATGTAGCTTGCTCATCTTCATCTTCCTCCATAGGGATTCCTACACAGCAGAAACAGATATACACAAAACATATATAGAGCGCAAGTTATATAAAAGCACTATGTCTGAAGATTGGGTTCCTGTGTGGCAATACATGTCATGTGCACCATGTGTTTTTTACAGTACATATTGTATAGTGTCTGCAATTTCTTAGCAATTGCACATCATTTGTTGTTCTGTGTATAAAGGGTGCAATGACAGATCTACACTACGAGGCAGGATTGAGATTGCCATTAGATCTGTAGTGCCATAGAGGGTTGGGAAATTCAATCATTTATCAAAACATCAAGATGTCAGAGCAATCGAAGAGCCACTGAACTCAACCTCCTCTGCCAAGAGACAGAGAAAGAGGCAGACACGGAAAAGCATGTCTGAGCCTATTTACTGGTACAATGCAGCTGTTGTGCCACAACGACATTTGAAGCAATAGCAGTAAAATGCTAAATTCTGAGTTCAATTACAGCCTTGAAAGGGTATTGTATCATATAATATCACATACATTGTACAATAGTTGTGCATTTCATGTTTATTACAAACATAACCGATGAAGAGGCTCCTAAACGTTTGGTAAGATGTTCATCTCACCACAGTGGAGTTGCAGCTGGCTGTGAAAATCATAAAGTTCCTCCTGGATGTCTGTTGGACATGGACAGTCTTCACCCATACTGAAGGTTAACAGCATGTTGATCTAAAATACAGACACATGTAAACATAACTTATATGTATGAATATACACAAAGTGAATAATGTCTTTTCCGCCTGATCATTTTTCCCTTATTTAGTCTCCATCTGAACATGATCTAAACTCACTGCAGGGTTTACAGGAAACATAGTTTGAGTGTAAATTGTCCCCTAGTATGCTCAGACCAAAGGAGACAGGCCTTTGCTGTGTTGCACTGAACTCTATCTCCAGCTGTGACCTAAAGACGAGATGTGTGTGTGTGTGTGTGTGTGTGTGTGTGTGTCTGTTCATACAGCCAAGTGTGCAGTCTCTTTGGAGCATTGACACTATCGAGAAGAAGGATGAATTGGCCTTGAGCGTTTTTTTACACACAAAAAAAACACAGAACGGGGCCAGCTCAAATTCTTTCTGAGCCAAATGAAAAAATTCAACTGTAAAAAAAAAAAACAACCCAAAAAGAAAAAGGGATTCTGAGGCTGAATTTAGCCATGTGTGAAAAAATGACAGATGTTACGTAAAATCCTCCACTGAATCATCTTGTTATGTGCATCAGTTGAAGCAGATTCATTAGTTCAAACTGAGGCACAGGTCCTGGTGTACAATCTCTGTTGGCGATTTGCACCTTTAAATCACATGAGTATTATTGACGTCACAGGGCACACTCAATAGTCTTGAGAGTCACATGAGCAGAGCTGTGAGCTCCTGTGAAACTGCTGGGGTGACGATGACATACTGTAGATGCTGAAGAGGTAATCTTGAAGCTTATAGATTTGTTTTTGGGGGTTTTTTTACACAAAAGAAAGCTATGATATGGTTTTCGTGGCACTGTGAGGCAAACAAATTTCCCTAGTTGCTAAGAATTAAATGCATATTCCATATTCTTGTTACATTCATCTGTCTTTGCATCATAGACGATTAGGTGTTTATCTCAAACCCTTTTTCAAAAAAATGATATTAAGTGTAACAGTGTTTCAACAGTGTACATCGCCTTACATTGTTCCTCTCAGGCCTGCAGTGACTATATGGTCAACTCACCTGTTCTTGAGGAGGTGAGCGAAACTCTTTGGTCTTTTTTGCAGTTACGGCCGCAGACATGTTGAGGGCCAGCATCAGCTCGTTGTAGCGAAATTTCTGGTTGTACTGCAGTTTGGAGACAAAGTTGTCTGAGAACGACACGATGGCCTCGATACGGTGCTTCAACTCGCAGTCGCAGAAATAGTGAAGCAACTCGCACATCTGGAGAACAGACAAGGGGAGGAGACAAGCAGGAGCGCAAACGCTGTTGCATCACTGTTGCAGATGTAGATGCAGCTGTTATGAGAACGTCTGATAGGCATTTATACAAACAGCCTTATGGCTTTACATGATCTTGCTTATTAAAGTGACATTTTCACTCATGAGATCATTTGCTCAACACAAGACAGAGCCATTTCATGTTTGACTAACTTCTGAATGGGTCTATTACACTGGAGCAGTTATTAAGTATGTGATTTACAGTGCAGCGCTGCTGGTCTTAGGCAGCGAATTGGCACTGAATGAAAATACTCATTGATTTTACATATTTTGGCAATTTACCTTCAGTGACATAAAGGTAAGATTATCCTAGATCTGTTCTTATGTGCTCATTACCTGACGTTTGACGGGCTCAGGCAGCATCTTCTCTAGGAGTCCTTTCATTGGCTGTTTAGCATCTTTGGCTGCTTCCTCTTCTCCGGCTTCAACTGCCTTCTCCTCCGCTCCTGTGAGTCCTTCTTTCTCTGTGGCCCCTGAGGCTCCTTCCTCTCGTGTCTCTCGGAACACATTTGGGTCAATGAGCAGTAGGATCTTATGAACATCTTCACTACCTAATACACCCATAGTCAGCAATGTGCTGATGAGCTTTAAGATCGGCACAAAGTGGTACTCTACACATCCTCCTACTGGATCTCGGATGTGGTGGCCTCCACCTTGAACAGCCTCTGTCAACATCAAAATTGCTTTCTCCTTTAATGAATCCAGTGGGATTTGTGGGCTATACAGATGTTGCTCCCGTTTGTTGCTGATAAAACAGGGAGGAGCAAAGTTGAGGCGGGGTTTGAGTGATGTGCTGAGTCCCACCCCCGGTGGGAGGTGTTTTTTGGAAGCATCAGTAAAGAGGCGGATGGAGCGTGTCTCAGCCGTGACAGGAATAATAAACTCATCTTTCATCATGAGTCGTGCCCCTTTGGCTGTCTCCAGGTGGATGCTGATCAGGACATTGTAGAAGCCCTCACGCAACATGCCTGACAAATACTGATTGTCAATGGTGTACAGGAGCTGTGACTGGTCAAGGTGGCTGCAGAGGACGTGCGCCACACGTGTGTTGCCCAGAGCACACAGAGCACAGTAGAGTTTCAATGTGTGGTAGTGGAACTTCCTCATGTCCTCCTGCTCTGACAGTTCCATGATGTCAACACACCTGTGAAAGGAAAGGGAGAAGAAATCATTTGCGAATACATTTTGATGCTCTGATTTAGTCTATTTAGAGACCAGACAGGTGTTATCTGCCTCCAAACATTTGATGATGAAATGTCATTTAAACACTTTCGCGTTAAATTAATTAATAAATTAATTAAATTAAATTATTTCAGCAAAAACAAAAACAGCAGTTTCCAAAAAAATTTTAAAATAAATACGATGAACAACACAACACAAACCAAGATGAAATAGAATTGCAGGCAAAATCAACTTTTTGTTTTTCCTAATATCAGTGTTTCACGGGGTACAAGAATAAAATGGTTTTGCACAATATGGGACCTATAATAAACATTGGTTTTGTAAATCATAATTGATGTCATGCATTCTTTCATCAACTTCTATAAATCACAGTGCCTGAAAAATTATAGATAAATAAAAACTAAACTAAAACATAACAGAAATTAAAAACAAACCGAAAGACAACATAAAAACTAAAGTGAATGAAAATTCTACCTGTTCTCCTCAGGTATGTGTACAGCCAACATCTGTAGGGGCTCCACACACTGAACCACCCAGCCATGTCTCTCATTAACCCTGGCCGTTTCCACCTTGAGGAAGATGTTGGGCATGCGGCTCCACAGCACTGCATTAATTGTCTGGACATCTAGGCGGGGCGGGCACTGAGGCACTGGGTTCTTATGTTCACTCTTAAAGATGGCCGATGACAGTGGCATGGCATTCTGGTGAAGGCAAACAAAAATGGAGAGAGTGATAACAAACTCTCATCGTCTCTGAACACAACACAGAAGGGATTGTGGGAAGAGGTAAAGGACTGTAGCAGTGGAACGTTACAATTTGAAAGCTTTACCTTGATTTTAGCAAGCTCAAACTGGAAGAGGTTCGGGCTGGTGGGTCGCACAAACACAGCAGGGAAAAGCTTTGTGTTTGGTTCCACCTGGAACAAAGAAAAGAGCAGAAAGTGACTAACAGATCCAAACAGGAAGTACACATCAAAAGCTTGAGTAGCACTGAAAGAGCATGACTTGCAAAAAGCAGCTTAATAATGCATCATTTATCTCCACCACTTAGTGTTTCCCTGTGTGTGTCTGTATGCATGATCATTTAAGAGTGTTGGCTGGCGGGATGACTCAGCGCGGGGTGAAGCGTCACTGAATTTTAGTGAAGGGGAACATAAGAAGATTATACCCTTCGAAAGGTTCTCTGAGATATAGTTCTCAAACTATTTCTGAACAGATAAATTCTCTGTCTGAAATTCCACAATGCATACGTCACTGCTCCGTTAAGAAAATATGCAAAGACACAGAGTTACTTTCAAGGTCAATAAGGTAAACTGAGTAGTTAATATCTAATCATGATGACATGTTGACATACATGAAAAAAATACGCTGCAAATTTAAAGTTATTATGCATATTTTGCAACGAATATGAGGTGACTTTTTTTTTCTTGTGCATGTCCATATCTTTTTATATAGATTTATAATATACTCTACTGTATTTACTTTATGAAAGCACAGTGAAAACTGAAAATATAATAAATCTCATTTATATAAAATAATCAGTGTTGGGATGGTTACTTAACTTGTAGTAGGTTACAGACTACTAGTTACCCTGTTAAAATGTAATACAAATGTAATAATGTACCTACATGAATTACTTCATCAAAGTAATATAAATTATAACATTTGATTGCTTTTTGATTTACTTTTCTAACAAATGTTTTACAGCTGGGAAGTCTTAAAAACGTAAATACAAACCACGCAGTGTAAAACCTCCCAACATTCAAAGCGGATTACTGCTCTGTTACTAAAGCTCTTTAGTATAACTTGATTTAAGATTAGCAATCACCAACAAAAATCACACATGTAGATCACAAATAAACTCTCACTGTAGTAAAAGAAAATTAAAATCCACGTATAATTTTTACTAAAAATTATATATTTGGATGTAACGCCTTTGTCATCACAGTCTAATTTAACTCCCCGACGCTGTTCAGTACCTGGTAGGATGTAGATAACTCCTTGCCATTTACAGTGAACGTCACCAGACCAGTAGCCAGGTCTATGAGGCAGCCAATCTCCAGATCAACATTGGTGCGACTAGAGGAGTGGGCAGCGCTGGTCACATCACCACCCCACACCATGTAGCAGTTACTCCTCTTCACACTATCGGAGTGCAAATGATCACTCATTAGTATTGTCATGTCATATACAATATGGTCAGTAAAAAGACTACACGTACTGTAAATACCAAACAGTCGAGTCTAACACTGTCCTGCAGAAGAAGAGGACTGCCGCACAAGAAAGTCGGTTTCTTTAAAAACAGCCTTACCTCTCGTGCACTCGACCACGCTCATCACCCAGGGTTACCGTCACTGTTCGGTTCTTGCTGAGGTTAAAGTTGTTGCTGTAGTAATGGTAATCTGGGGTAACCCAACCAACCCACACGCTAGCAGGGTCCTGACCCGCGAAGACTCTTACCGAGTGGTAATACTGTAATGACATATGCAGCATAAGAGCTAAGGCAGCACTGTAACTGTTCGACATTCTACAAAAAACAGATTTATGTTTTACTGTAGTGATGCTGCTGTAGTCCACTCGTCTACTTTCATCACTGTGCCTCACAGATCTTAGTGGATATCTGAAAAAAAAAAAACACATTTAACAGGTGATGATTAAAAAAAAGTATAGTTCACAACATGATCATAAAACGTCTTATAATACAATAATCATTAACAAGAGAAACAACACATCAAATATTCACAAACTAAGTCAAACTGAAATTGACGTGATTGTCAATAATATTAGATGATCATAGATGTATTACAGGTATAATGCAAAGGAGCAGCTGTGAGTTGCTTAAAGTATGGCATGAGTTCATAATTGTAGAGAGGTGAGCACCTGTGTTTGACTTTAAGAGCCTCTTCGTCATGTACGCCATTCATGTCTACAACAGGATTGGACTTAAAGAAGGAGTGGAACTCTACAGGCATGCTGAGACGACAAAACACCATGTCAGCATTACTGTTCTGGGTGCCAAACGTCTTGTGCGTGACTTTAAGACATGGAGGGCTGTCGATGGTGCCATCGATCCTGGTAACCTGAGGAAAGAAAAGTTTTTGTATTAATCACCTGGCCACTTTTTTATTTAAACAATAAGTAATTCACCTCTTTTGTTCTTACTGCAATGTGGTTGTGATCCTTAGGCACATTGACAAAAGTAGGCAGACGCTTGCTGAACCACATGGTGACCTCTCGATTCATGTTGACAGCGAAGGGTTCAAATCCCTCCTGCAGGCCGCACATAGTATAGTACTTAAAGGTGCTGGCATCTTTTCCCAGATTCATACGACCTACCTGGGACAGACCAAGACTACAGACTGGTATGAACCCTGAAGGACAGCCAGAAGAAGAAAAGAGGGAGAAGGAAGAGGAGAAAAGGGGAGGGGAGGAAAAAGCCTTTGAGAACACACACAGCAAGAGGGGAGGGAAAATCAATCCAGCAAAAAGCAATTTACAAGTGTCACATTAAATAAGGGTGATTTCGTTACAGGGAGCCACTTATTTTTCACTTAGATCCCCAGCATGGTCATTCTAGGTTAATGCACCCTGCTCTGCATGTGAAGGCTTTATTAAAAAATGAGTTGGAGATGTTCAAGACGACCAACAACTCTTTTTACAATTACCTTATCAGTCTGACACTCCCCGACCTCAAGCTTGTATGACTGGCTATAGCTCAGCTAGGACACACATCACATCTGCATTTACACTTTCTCACCATCCTCAGTTTCAAAGTCGGTGAAGCACAGTTCAGAGCCCTTGGTGGTAATGAGAATCTCTCCATTAAGGGTGAAGATCATGGACTTGTCTTCCATGTTGATCATACAGCCCACCACGTCTCCAGCATGCCAGCACCGCCCAAACAAACGGCTGCCCATGTTCAGACAGTGGCCCTATGAAGAGTACATGTACGAGCCTAAGTGTAAGCAATGAGTCACTGAGCGCTCATCTGAAGGTACGGTGTAGGTGTAGGTGAGCTTACCCTGTATCCATCAAAGACAAAAGCCAGCTCATCTGTGCCAAGTTCCACATCTGGCTTACATCCAGGTCTGGCCCATCCCACTCTCATGTCACCTCCTGTTACAGCTTCAAATTCAAAATACCATTTCCCAGTCTTCACTGCATACGTCCTTTCCACTCTGAAGAAGCGAACCTTGTCAATACTGAGCCGTTCAACCACTTGTCCTGTTGGGTGAAAGTGATAGCCACAATGTTGGAGATTTCAAATGGGAAATGTCATTTGAACACTTTGCGTTTGCTGTATTTGCTTTGCCATAACTTGAATAAAAAAACTGCTCCATTACAACATTCCCTTCAACAACGAATCAATAATGGAACCTTCAAAAGAAGCTGCACTTTAAAACTGTGTGTGGTTAAAGGCATTCATTTTACAATACTACTTCTTTCTACTGTAGACTCAATGAGGCTGGCAGAATCCTTTATCTTCAAAAGAAAATTAAGTCACACTTGACAGGACCTAAATGCTTTTCCCCATATTAGAAAAGTATAATTAGAAAAATTCTATGTGTTAATAGGCATATTTCAACGCGTGAAACTCACCGCCTTCCTGGTCTGAGGGCTCAATATTGTATCCGTAGCCAATCAGAGTGCGGATAGCCTCCCGCAGGCTGTCCCTGTTCGACTTCTTGGTTCGCTCATCCAGCAAAATGTAGGGAACCAGGCGAGGGTTGCGCTTACTCTTCAGATCCTGCAGAGAGCAGAGGCAGTCAGAAAAAAATGCATCTACTTACAGCTTATCTCATCAACTGGAGCTCGGCTCATGGGAGCCTGATCAGTCAAACAACTGTTGTGTTTGTTACAACTGTGCTGTCAATCTCAGTAATTGAGAAGTTAATTGGCCATGTATTGCTACTGGGCTACTGCTGTTTAACATGTATATCTGGCCTGTGTCATTTCTCACAGCAGTACTCCCACTAGGGTTTGAGGCACAACCATGAAAGAATCACAATAACTCTACTTGCATATGTCTACTATACACATCGACTGAACTAAAAGTTCAAATAGCAGTGGCATATTATCTGTCTCTTATCTTTCCTACTATATATGTCTAAGATCATGAGAGGAAAGTAGACAATTCATGACAACAGCACCAACACAAAAACATCCCATAATGCACTGGCAACTGCAGACACTATTGGAATCAAATTAATGAACCATGAAAGAGAAATTGAGCCCACAAAAAATAAACAAAGCTGCAGACAAAAGAAACAAATCCTGCATATCTGTCACACTGTAAGCAAACAGAATTGTGTAATTGTCTTACCTTTTCTCTAACATTTACACTTAATGGGTACTTTTCCAGTTTTCTACCATTTCATTGTACATGAAATATCCACTGTACTGTACCTGCTGTATACCATACGTCCATCCCTGTTTGATGCGGTCCTTCGCCCACACATTGTGGGCATTCTCTGCAAGCTTGTCCACCAGCAGCTCCTGACCTGGAGTCAGTTTTATGTCCGACAGATCCAGAGGGGACGGCTTATAACCATTGGACATCATGTAGCTACATGAAAAAGATAATATTTCTCTCAGCTGTGGAGGCTAAATCCACACAGACTTAGTTTACCAACATCTATAGCCTGATATATAGTACATTAACAAGAGACAAATGGATAATCATGAGAATGAAGAAGAAATAAATTGATGTGCGATTTTATTTCTCATATTACATATACAGACGATCTATTAATTCACCATTTAATCTCTAATCTGGTAATAGATAATCTTAATGTACTGGGTATTTGCATGCATACTTACTTCTTAGGAAGTTTTATCTTTTTGAGGGAGTCCTCAGCATTTGGATTGACATGAACCACACGACAGCCCAATGCTAGTAGGGTCCTGCGGGGAGAAACATCATACAATAGGGAATGAAGGAAGCTTATCCACAGATCGTGTTTGATCCACAGCTTTATGTAATTTTTGAACTGACAGTTCATGCAGATACAACGCTGCCAGAAGATGTCTATGGAGTAGTGATGGGTTAAATTGTGCATGTCATCGTCTGTGAGGAGACAAAGGCCACGGAGTACCCAGAGGAATACACTGAGTGTGAAGTGCTTCAGACAAATTTGCTTCACACCTTGTAAAAGGACAAAGTCAGAGTAAAAATGAGTTTGATGTCACATAGAAACCCATCAGTGTCACAGAGCTCAAATTGCCATGGATCAAGATTAATCACAACAAAACTAAATGTTCTCTTTTATTATTTAAAGAGCATTTATGTAAAGCACTTGTAATAGGTCTCACTGGGGCTGTTATAAGACAGAACCAAGTGCTGTGCAGAGCACTGACAAATGGAGGGCTTGTAGACTGTCAGGAAAAACTGCAACACTGCAAATCCTGACCTTCATGCGAGGGTCATTTTCTACATGAACGCAGCTGTAAGCGCATTTATTGTTGTCTTAAAAACATAGCAAATTATTAATTATATGATTAAATGTGAAATATTTCTCACTTATTGTTATTATTGTTGTCAACGATAGAGTGATTGAGGAGAGCGAGTGGCATCAGCAAGAAAAAAAGCTGTGAAATAGAGAAATAAAATGTTGGTTTCTGATTGTATCACTTGTTTCACAGCGGTTATGTTTTAAAGCACAAATACATATGCCCACACCTTCATACAGCTGTAAGGGAAGATTTTGTGTGTGCTTTGCCCTGAGTATTGTTTCTCAGACAGATGTGCAGCACATATAAGCGCACTAAGCAGAAAATGATGTAACTGGAGTTGCTTTGTTTTTATAGTGTAGTGTTCTGAACTGCACACCCTGCATGGCACTGTTATTGGTTGGTGGTACAAACTCACTGCCCAAAGGTCCATGTCCAGAAATGTCCAAAACACAGCAAAATATGGGGACAATAAGAAAATACAGACAGAGGGCAGTGTCTCTGCAGGTAAATAAAGCACCGCACACTTCTAATGGAAAGGAAGTGATGATTGAGGTTCGAAAAGGCTTATTATTATAATATGAGTCTATACTACATCATACATGTACAATATGTCTATACATCTTTATTGTTTTTTTTTCTTTTTTACAAAAATGTTTCATATTTTGCCTTTAAGAGGCTCTTGAAAAAAACCTAGATGAGTCAGAATCTTTTAATGGTCTCCATTGGAACAACATGATGAGTAATACAGTAGAACCTGTGAGACCTTCACTTTAACGGACTGTGTGTCTACTAAGAAAGATGTTTTTCTAACGTCATTCGGTGTTTCACTCTGGCAATCGTCTCAGCACCAAGCACAGAAGCTCCAGTCACACCAAGTCTACAATTCCCATAGTGACACACCGATAACACTCTGTTATCTCTGTTAAGAAGTGGGGATTACGTTAACTAACCCAAAGCTTATGTAGCATTTTTCTGAGATTCATATTTTCCACAGCCATGTGTACAGTGTGTGTACAGACATATGGTGTTTTTAATTCATTTCCATCAATAAACAATCAATTTCTTCTCTTTTACTCTTGTTCGAAACTATGGGGTGTCTCACTGTCTCTCTTGTTCTCTTCAGAAACAGTATGGATCATGGTAAAAATCAATCCATATGCTCAACATACTTCAGCGTTTCTGTCGACATCTGCAGATTGTAGTTCTTTTCTGTTTCTGGCAGCTTGGAGAAATCCACCAGGCACGGATGCTGCCGCTTGTTATCATCCCTTATCTAAAAAGACAAAAAAGTCACACAAAAAACATTTCAGCGTTTCTCTGTTGCTGGAAATGCTGCCTCACAATAACTCTGTACAGTAGAAGTCTGCATATGAAATTCATAGCTTTGTAAGTTGATGTTTTTGTGGGCCAACAAAGGGACAGGAATGTGGTCTGAAAACAGTACTTCTGGTCGCAGTGATAAGAGAGTCTACTCTAGTGAAGATGCTATGAAAGAGGAACAGGGGAGCATGTTTTCTTGGGGGAGATAGAAAGGTGTTTGACTGGAATACTAAGTGAGAGGTGTAATGCCTCTCTTGAGGCTGCACTTTATGCCAAATAATCCCTTTGGCAATGCTGCTCAGAGGAGGCGGCATGGCAATGGTGGATGTTTACCAAGAAAACATGCAGGGCTGGGTACAGCTGTGTGCGTGGGTCCAATGAACACGGGCCAGCTCTTTTGTGAATAGTACAAGAAGTCTGTGGAAAATCTCTACTCTGGCAGCTCTCCTTACTACAGAATTCTATTTATGGTGAATAAAAAAAAAAGAAAGAAACAAAACTATGTTTGTGCAATCGTGGGTAAATATACTGGCAACAAAGCTCATTTCATCTACATCATAGCATGTTCTGTGAACACTACTCTATTAAAACACAGTAAATGACATTAAACAACTACATAATGAGCTGCAGAGTGCTAACATACATATTTACATTTAATAATATGTGTGTCTTGGCTGTCTCTCATCATCTTTTATCATTACTTATCACAATGTTAGTGCATCTCACTAAAGCCACAAGAATTCGCAACAATAACAAATAAAGGTAAACGCCTCCTTTTTTAATTTTTGCTTTAAAATCTTAAAATTAGGGTTAATATATGCATAGAATGATGAAGTAAATGCTATTTAGACACAGAGCAAGTAAAAATACACTTCCTCCACATTACAAAAACACAGAATCTTGGTGTATGCAATTGTTTTGTTTTGTTTTGTTTGTGCGTTTTAAAAAGTTTAAAAGCTGGACAGAAGATGTAGTTTATCCAATCGTGGTGTACGTAGGTGTGCTGAACGTTTCAGGTTTTCACATAACACTTGTTAAAGCAGTATGTTGGACTACAAAAACAAGGTGACAAGTGACACCTCAAATTTAGTCAGCAATAAATGTTAAAAGAACCTTTTAATGTCACAGTCTGCACATAATGTACACCGTTGTGCACAGGGTAAATCCAAGTGAAGCAAAAAAAATTTTAAAAATACTACTGCGCTGCTGAAAAGGGTGCAAGGCCATGTAAAAGCTATAAGTGTTAGTCAAAGATGGAGGATTGTCATATGTATGTTTGTATTATAGACATAAGAGCTGTGTTCCTTGTTACCTCCGCCAAGGAGGTAATGAAATCATCCGTTTTTTGGTTTGTTTGGAGGATTACACAAAAACTACTGCACCAATTTTAAGGAAACTTGGTGGAAGGGTATGGTACAGCGAAGGACAAACCCATTACATTTTGGCACCGATCCATGTAAGGCTTTTTCCCTTTTCCCTTTTTCTAACATTAGATAGGGCCTTTGATTGAATTGCAGGACTCTGGGACCTTGGCGGAGGTATGCGCTCTACTCAGTGCCCTTCTAGTTTAGATTTGTATTGTGTCATGTGCTCCTGTAGGGCAGGGAGGCAGAACAGATCACTTTTGCTCATGTATAGCACGACAAACCAAGAAATTCCAGGAGTCTTTTACATATAAGAGACGCTTAAATCCACAAAGTTACTGGTTTTAGTTGTGTGCATCATGAAATGTGATGCTTGGGTGACCCTCGGATGTAAATTTGGAGAAGGGGTTAAGTCTTCAAAGAATCCATTAAACATCCATTGACTTTCATCTTGTACAGGAAAAACTCGATGAACAAATTCTAAACAGCCTCTCCTTGGTTTATTGTTTTACAAAAATGTCCTGTTCTGCCCTCAGGTGAAACAATACTGTATAAATCATGTTTTATACTAAAACAGGGACACAATGACTCTGCTACCTAAAAACAAAGTGGAATGGGGCTTCTAAATGAATGGTATGGAGTTGAACATGTAAAATGAGTGTGTTCTTTGCACTTACCCTCTTTTTGGTGTGAACCGCAAATTATAAAAGAGAAAGCAAGATGACGAACAGGCTTTTGGGATGGTTAAATTCTAACACTGCTAACAAGTAATGCAATTCAAGCTGGTTTTTAAACTTAAATTTGTTACGAAAATGTATATTTGTGATGTGTATTTTTCCACAAACATGGCAAAATGTATGGATTATGCTTTTAATCGCTCTGATCCAGAGTGATAAGCTTTTGTTTTAAGTCAACGGTCGTATGTCTCACCTTGCCGTATGACCAGCCCAGCTCAATCTTATTCATGCCCCATAGTTCATGGATGTTCTCAGCCAACTTGTCCCGAACCTTCTCCAAGTGCAGCGGCATGACAACCTAAGGAAAGAGACATGGGATAAAGTATAAATAAGTAGTGAGTATAAGTATACATTTAAATAGCAAGGTTAAGTGTATATCTGGATACACTCATGCAAAATACGGTAATAACTGCAAGATGCTATAAATACATCTCACCTGGATGGTTTCCACAGGTGTGGGAATGAAGGAGGCCTGTGACATGAACTGGGTGGTACCCAGCAGATCTCTGACTCCGTCCACATCCCTCTTGTACTCTTTAACCGGCTCCACCTTCATCTTCTCTTTTGGCAGCAGAGCCTCATAACATGGAGCGTAACCTGATGGAGGCAGAAACTTGAAGTCCCCATGTCGACCACCCAACAGGAAACGCACCCTAGGGAGATGAAACACCGGTCATTTAGAGGTTAATCTGTTTCAAGCCCTAACAAAGCGGGACGAATATAAAAATATGGAAACAACTGACATCAGTCTTTTGACATGAAGATAAACTATTGATAGATGACAAATGAACAGCTTCTGACAAGAAGAAAATTAACTGCTTTTCCTCCTTTTAATCGACTTCAATTATTTGAAACCATTGCTCTACCAGAGACGAGTTTAGTTCAGAGAATGAAAAAATAGAAGTCTCAGGCCATCACCGTGAAGAGGCTCTCCTGAGGCCGACTAAAATAGCTGCTCATGTAGTAGTGGTGACGCACTAAGCCCATTCTGACTGCAGCTCTCAATTATTGAGTAGTGAAGATGTGGGGCTGTCATTTTCTGGCACATTTAAATCCGTGGAGATGTTAACCTTGTTCACTGGGTCAATTTCATGGGCAATCTCAGAGGTGACAAAACCCACACAAAAGATGTCAAAAGGTGGCACTTGCCATGTGATTTAATGAAAGAGGACTCCGAAAAGCACAGATAATAGATGTGTGAAATGCTGGTAGGTCTTGTAACCCTCTAGTGGACTTTTGGATCAATAGAAATTAATTCTGTGATAACATAAAATACTTGAAACCACTTTGAGTTTTTAGTACCGCTTTATATCGGGTTGGTGCAGTCCATTCAACAAAAGGTTTATTAACCTTATGGCACTGTTTTAGATGCAGTAGCCAAAAAAACATTGTTAACTGTTAGTAAGTGCATAGTAAACTGCTAGTAAATGTATAATAACACAATAAAAAGGCCTAGTACAGGTTTAACAATGATAGGGGCTCATGTCACGACACAGCAATGAGACACATTGACAGAAAGAGCAAACTCAAGTCCTTCAGAAGAGTTCATTCTCGAAAGGTGATCAGATGGATGACATGCATGGCAGCATACAGTAAGTTACGTAGAGTTTTCCCATCTTTCAACAGGCTAAAGACTTATCAGTAAGTTGTAGCTGATTGTAGTGAAGCCTTGACATCATATCTGGGGAAGGTCAGTAGATCTGAGTAAAACACAGACTTCGTTTATCCTGTGCCAATCCGCTGCACGAAACACAGACATGAGAGTTAATTATTAAATCCCCTGAGTTTCCCAGGTTAAACTAGTCCTGTGCGAATAGGGCTTTATCAACACATTCATTATAACAATCATCTTATAAGGACTTATAAGGGCTTTATTACCTATCAAATAACAGGGGAAATTTACAAGGACCTCAATATAATGCAATATAAATTGGTTTTATTTACTGACTTGTAAAGCATGTTGTAAAGTATTTTGGTATCATATAATTCATATCTATTGTCTGTCCATTATAGATAGCCAGCAGGCAGTTAGCTTAGTTTTGCCAACAGACTGAGAACAGGGAGAGACAGCTAGCCTGGCTCTGTCTCCTGGTGTCTTGTCATCACTGTGTTGTTGCCAGGCAACCAGTTGTGACTCCAGGAAATCACCATCCCTGATCAAAGATTAGTTGTCGAGTACACGACTAGTTTTTTTGTACAGATTAAAAAGTCATTTGCAACTCCGTATTCCCCTTTTTACTGCTCATGCACTGTGAGCTTGGTCACAAGGCACAAAAAAAATGAATTCACTTTCTGATGGCTTACATCACCAAATTAAATCACTCATGTCTTGAAGTGTCTCTGAGCTCCGTAGACCGAAACCTGTGAGGCCAACGGTGGTTTGCTCTACAAAGATAGTCAATCATAGAATCATGAAAAACTGATGAAGCTCAAAACTCTCTTTTTAAGTCTTGTCAATCACACTATCTGTGGTCACCATGGCAACAGACGAATACAAGTCTAGCCTATTTTACCTGTGTCCAATCTCAAGGCCTTGAGTTTTAATGCATTTGGGCCACAGTGAGTGGGTGGATTAGATGGATTTCATGCAGGCAGTGTTTGTGTGTGTAGGAGTGTGGCATTTATATTACTTTTGGCTGGAGTTTGTATGTCTCATCCGTCTTTTCTTGTATGTGTATTTCATTCATCATCAACAAAATTTCAGTGAGTATGTTTGCCTCAGACAGAGGAGAGACAAATAAGTACTCACCTGACCCCTGCAGAGAAGCTGACAACGGGGAAGAAGAGTCCGTCTGTGTTGAAATTTTCAAACATGCCCTGAACGGGTTGTCCGTTGATCCTGAAAGAGATGCTGGGGGCTCCCAGGTCCAGACAACAGCTCACCACATCCTCTGAGGTCAGGATGTGCTGGTTCATGGACGCAACCGCCCGCGGGATACGGCCTGTTCAGGACACACATGCAGTTATGTGAAATATGACCCAGTGAGTGATGCTGGCACAGATCATGTCTCTCACACACACACTAGACATACATTTGTACACTCAAATGCACACACAGATACACACACTGGGCGAGGAGATTGTCTCTGCAGGGTACTGATTCTGTCTAGACGGATCCTGGCTATAACCCAGTGTTACTATTTATCTTAAAAACACTGGCCTATTATGATCTCAGCGCAGTCACAATAATTTTTCAATTCGCACTGACCTGACCAGAGGTGGAGTCCATCAAAACCATAACTGTAGAGGTCATCCCCGACTCCGTTGCCCCCCCAGCCCTCTCCTCCTCCAGGGTAGGGAGCATAGCCCTTCGTATTGGCCCAGCCCACCCTTAGGTGGGAGGGCTCACTGGTCACGAAGTGGTCCACCTGGTCAATCATGAGCTCATAGTACCACTTCTTATACTGAGCTGAACCCTCGCTCACCCCCAGGAAGATGTTCGGTCTCATACTGACAATGAAGAGACACAGGGAATCATCTTTCAGTTTTAATTTTTTTTAAACAAAAGGGAGTCTGCCCTTAGGATTAAGGAAATTAAATTAGCTTTAATTTGCTTCTTCTTCTTCTTATGGTTCAGGATATTCCCAAGAAAAAACGAAAGTGTTGATATATTGAAATAAGGAGAAAAAAGCAGATCACTTTACTACTGTCAAGGAAATTATTGCATATGTTGAATTGCTAAACATTTTACCGTAACATAATATACCAGGACAGTTAAAGCACACATATGATGACCCACAGGGCAATGATCAGGCTACTAATAGCCCATGTACACTTGATTTCTATTAAGAATTCGTCCATAGGACTAAATACCTTTCACATGCTAAGCTGCAGCTGTGTGAAAGTGGTTTGATCAGATTTCACTGGCAGCTGAGATAAAATAACAATAAACAATCTCAGTGTAAGCACACTCAAAACCCGTGAATGAAGAAATGTGCTTCCAAGATGTCAGTGTTCATTTCGGACCCCAGTTGGTGTAGTAAGGACACATTCTGAGACAAGATATTTTCAGAACTTTTAATGGCTATGCAACACGGTTATTTCTTGAAGTGAGATTACCTTAAATCCTCACTTTAATCCTCGTGTTGTCAGGGACAACTTTAAATTATATATACATATTTAAAGATTAAAGTATCTGGAGGGCATGGTGTGTGGATGGCTTTCTAACCTCTGGACATCATTGACAAGCTGGGTTTGCAGCAGCAAATCTCTCTTGGGCAGCAAATGGTCACAGATAAGGTTTTGATTGGTTCTCACAGCTACACCATTGCAGACGCAGAGAGAGCAGAGCACATCCAGTATCTAAAGAGGAAAATGCACCCGGAAGAAAAATAAGCAAGAAAAATATTAAGAGAAAAAGCACAGCAGCTCTCCAACAACTGATTACATATTGACCCTGGTTTTCTCTATCTACCCAGGATGTGAATCCACACCTTTCAAGAAATGACTTATTATCTTTGTCCCTAATCACTGTCCAGGTTACTGCTCTAGGGAGAGGATCTTTTCATGCAACTGCTGCATAATTACTCAGAGATGCTTATTGGGGGCAAAAACATGTCCAATAATATCCCCTTTGATGTTAGCTTAACAAAGCCATTGAATTAAATGGGCCAGGGAGCTCAGCCAAGGGTTACAGGCCAGAGCACCTTCTCTTTAGCTTCTATTGCAAAATGTTCAGGCTGATTTATGACCCAGGCCAGCTGACTGCCTGCTCCTGATCTCATTTTACTGTTAAACTGATTGATTCATGATGGTGTCACACTGTTAACAAACCCCCAGGAAATTTCTGTCATGGATGGGAGTTGTATGCCAGTAGAGGGTAAGGAGGAAGAATTAGTAACTAAAGAAATGAAGAGGTGACAAAGAGGCCCAAAGGGAACTGTTATGGAAATGAATGCACATCCAGTGAACCATTTCGATGAGTCTAACAAGGGAAGAACTGGAGGTGACTGGATGCAAAATAAACAGATAGCTTTGTTTTTAACGAAAACTTCATCCAAGTGATTAGCGGTATGCATCTGCATGAAGTGTAATATTACATTCGTATTTCTGTGTTACCCACATTTCTTTGCAAAAGGAACTCTTTAACCTAAAGGTTACCTATCATCTTGTTCTGGACTACTGTAATGTTCTTCTCACTAAGACCTCTAATCTACTATATATGTACTTTTATTTTTACCATTATCGCCACATCATTTCTGTAAGTGGAGTCCAGGTCAGTCACTATTAAGATCACAGGTATACTAAACATTGATACTGTAATTTCATTCTGACATCCGTAGCATTACTCACTGCTCACCTTGTGGTTGCGTCCGTGCTTGTAAAGCAGCGATATGATGGACTTGATGTGGCCTCTCTGGATGATGTTGAGGGCCTCGGGGCTCTCAATTAGAATGCAGTGAAGAACTTCCAGGATGCCTATGGAGCCGTGAATTCATCAATTAGTTAAAAGAGAAAGACACACCAGAGGACATGTCTCACTCTTCACTTAAATGCAGCATCTGCTGGTGCATCCGTTACATTCAAACATTACCTTTTAGGCAAGCAGTGTTGTTTTTTTTAAATTACAGAAGTGTCCCAGTTGAGGATTGCTGGATTGCAATCAAAACAACTTTGACACTCTAAATGCAAGGTATCTCACAATGCTGTTTCACGGGTAGCTCAGGATGTGTGAGAATGATAATGAGAGTACCTGAAGAAGACTCTAGTCTTTCCAGCTTGCTAACCAGCCAGTCCAAGTTGTTGGAGAACTGCGTGCAGTTGTTTCTGTTGCCTCGGATTAATGCCGCTGCAAGGTACAAAAAAGGTGTGAATGAGTCAAATTTTACAAAAACAAAGATAAAGGTTGGTCTTATGAAGCCCCTTCAGTGCAGTACAAATCGATGTCAACCCAAGGTGGAGACGTTAAATGCAAAGCAAAAAGAGCGCGTTTCTGCTTTGACACCCTTATACATATTCATTTGGAAGATGTTTAAGATAGACGAAGGGAATGACACAAGAGGAGAACAAACATGTAAGCACAGGTACGCGTGCACATATTGTATGTCCTAACAAAAAAAAAAGACAGGGTCACCCAATGCAGACAGACAGGGTAGAAAGGAGGGAGGCATCCCAAATCCACTTAGAGCTGCACCACAGCAGGTGTGTGGAGGAGGGAACCGGGGAAGAGAGAGACGTGGCTAGAACACTAATACACGCCAGGGGGTGAAATCAGTGTAAATAAGGGTGTGAAGGACACACTTAGAGGGCAGAGGGGCTTCAGCATGGTGGGATAAAAGATCAATGTTGCATATGGACTATATGTACTCTCTTCTATAGAATGGAACATAGTCAAACCATGAAAGGAAAAAAAAAACCCTGTCTGTTTACTAGTTTTGTCTTTTATGTCACAGCCAGTGAATGCAATGTTTCAGGCAAACACTGCATGCAAGGCGACTGCAGGATATGCAGGAATGAGGAAACCCAAAATACTTTTTCCCTGCCAGATCCTTTTAGTGAGATATGTCTATATCTGACAGAGCATATGCTACGAGAGCAAGAGGTTAAAGGCAGCACAAAGGCATTGGAGCTAAGAAAATATAAAGATCACAGCAAGAGCCAGTAAAAGCAAATTTGTGCATTTTTACAGGCACAAAAGTCATTTGTCAAAGGAGAACACCCCAAATTCTGTCTGTGGGACTGTGTGAGACTCTGTGAGACTGTGCATGATGACTAATCCTCTGCCCTTTAGTGTACATACATGTAATACACTTAAAGACAAAAATTGCTGCTTTCAATCCTGATAATGTGTTTTTGAGTGAGTGCTTGTATATGGTGTGTGTATAAATGTGATGTATATATGTGTCTATGTGTTGGACTGTCAGTTAAATACCAGGTCAGCACACTTCTTCATCATCGCCGAACCATCACTTCAGTCTCCGACAACAACTCTGACAGCTCTTGTCGGTGAGATTAATTACAGTGGCAAGTCTGTGTGTGTGTTTGTATGTACATGAAGTGTGTGCTGTGTGGTTCACCAGCTTCTTACCCAGCAGCTCATACAGCAGGTTGAGAATGTCTTTCCATGCTGCTCCTGCCTCTGATCCGGCACACTCTCCGAAGTGGGCTGCACTGTTATACACGTTTAGACGGTCGATGCAGTTGGACACCAGAGTGAGCATTCCCTACGAATGGCAGAGGCAAAAAACACATAAACATGTACGCAGATGTGGTAAACGTACACACATTCTTTACACAAGGCGTACGTATACTTGTTTGAAAAAAATGCAAAAGTATAAGTGTTGATTCAGTTTCTTTACTCATGTAAAAGTACAAAAGTAGTAGCTCTGAAATGTACTCAAAGACTAAAAGTAAAAAGCATTTCTACATTTCTACCAGCTGTTTCTGTGCTAAGCAACTGAACCTCACATCATCCATGTCGGTACTACTACTGTTTTGTCTATGTACATTCTCTAAATTGTTCTTGATGTTAGGAAGGTGTGATATGATGCAAAAAAAAAAAAATCAATAATCCTCCTTGAATGCATGTATGCATGTAGAGAGCAAAAATAAAAATAAAAATAAATACTCAAGTAAAGTACAGATACCTATAAAATCTATTTATGTACAGAAACAAAGGATTTGTGTTTTGTTACTTTGAACCTCTGGATATATACATACATAATAAACCAACATGTAGAAAAAGAAGTATATATAAAAAAAAAACATTTTCCATTAAGACACAAGCATTAATCAAGCATTAATGACATGGTGTCATTAGAATGAGACCTTAATTTGAAATCTTTGTCTGCAGTATTCAATTGGTTGACCATTCTGAGCGCAGCCCTATGGCTCTCTCCTGTCCCATTTGATAGTCACGTCACGGTGATTAATGCTACAGAGAAATATCTTTAGTGATCAGATATGCTAAATGCAGGACCTAAAAGACAAAATGGATGATGATTTATAATGGCAGGGAAAACCATGACTCAGCTGTCTCGAGTGAAAAATTAACCTTTTAAATGTGATATATCAGGGGTGGGACAGAAATGTGCTATTTTGGTATATTATTAATGAGAGAGAGGTAAATAAAATGGAAGATGAATTGCTGAAATGTGCAGAATTTGCAGATATTATGCAGAAATTAGACACGATCAATGATTTTAAAAAATAATCAAATATTCCATTAAACTAAATTAGATTTATTCGTGTTAGCTTGAGGATATGTTGAGACAGTCATGTATTGGAAGCCTGTTGGAGTCAAGCGGAGTTTGGATAGTTGACATCATTGGCTCCCTCAGTAAGGCAGTTGACATTTTGTAATTGATGAAAGCAATTTAGGACCTAGAGGCTTAGCCGAAAGCTTCAATGCACTCATGCCTGCCTCAGGAAAACTTATAACAACAAAACTGCTGACACCTTCAAATGCAATGACTCCAAATACAAAATGGCATTGAAACACACCGCAAGGAATCAATTGCTTGAGCCTTTCACATACTTTGTCTTTTGCAAGTTTCCCATTGCCCTCAGCTTACTCACATGTGCAGTCACTTATTAAAATTGCTTCAGAATCAAATTCTTGACCGTGTAATATTTTTGCTGCACTGCAGATTAGCTCTTGATATTACTAATTGATATTTCAAGGACTGTGAGCTTGCTACATGTTGCTTGATGGATGGCACTCACTTCCTGTTTGAATAGGTTTTGCCGGTTTTTGAGTGATCGCAGCTTGATCTGCCTCTCTTCATGCTCCAGCTCAGCATCAGGGAGCTGGAAATAGGTGATGAGGTCATTCAAGGTCTGGAGCACCTCCTCGACAGGCAGCGCGACCAGTGCCCTATTCTTAAGACCCAGACAGTCCAAGTCTCTGTTAGCAGGGGGGAAAAGAAACACAGAAAAGTCAAAGCTGAGATGACAGCAGCCTCCCAATTATCTTCCTTATCATTTACGTTTTTCAAAATACACCCATTCATCCCAAATCCAATGAGCTCCTCACAAAGACACTTTAAATGGAAGGCTGATCAGACTTGAGGAGCGGCTGTGATGACTAACACAATATTTAGCCCACAGGTTCATCCATGTTGAAATGCTGATTTCCGCTGGCCTGCTAAAAATAGCTTGTGTCGTAAGCGTGGGAGGGGAGTAGGGAGATGTATGTGTCACAGCCGCAGGGGGAGGCAGACAGACTCTCACATGTTCCCGCCATGAGAGCCCCAAGCCGGACCCAGAGGACAGCAGGCCATTTGATAACAAATACGGGTAGTGGAAGCATCTACTTACGTGCTCCATGGCTTCCTTTTTCATAGCTGGCCGTGCATTGCCATTTGGAAACGCATGACTGGACCACTGAGTGAGCTGTCTAAGGCTTTGGCACCCCACTCAGTCAAAACTCACAAGCCCATAGCTTAAATCTCCACTGGGTGATGCACAATCTAGAGGGACATTACATGCCAACTATGTAGACCGCATGAGTCAGTAGAGCTTTGAAGTGTCTGGTTTTTAGACTTCATCTATAATTTGGTGACCTGGTGCAGTTGGAGACTCATTTCGTTTTATCATCTCAATTAATTACATTACCATCATCAGTGTGGCGCTTATGTAATGTGTACTAGTGGCAGGAAATTTTACAGATTACTGTAATAAAAAGCCTTAAGATAAATGTGGATTATAATTTGGTTTAATTGGGCAATTTGTGTGCTCACACTGCGACTTAGTCCCGGGTCAGCGCTGTGTGAATAATAGCAGCGTTATTGCAATGTATATCATACCTGATGAATCGGTTAAAGAGCAGTGTGGTGTTGCGGATGATGCGTGCGGCACGGGATTCTTCATGTTGACAGCGCTGCAAGGTCAGCCCATCATCCATGTGACCTTCAGAATGAAGGCATGCCTTTGGAGGACATGAGGGAAAGAGAAAAAACGTGAGGCTTTATCAGCAAAAATGACGGCAGAGCAAGCCATTAAATGGAGCTCCAGCTATCCTCAGCCGGTATGAAGTCTCAATGTCTAGAACACAGGTGCTGACACAACAGGCTATCTGGCAGTGTGGACCTGTAGGGCACACTGTCACACACATAATCGCATGCACACCTCCATTACTTATATCACAGTAGCCAGGGATAGCATTTATATTTAGTTGAGGAAGAGACACCATCTAATAGACAATCACCTTAACTCAATCAGCTCGTTACCCTGAAAATAATTATCTGCTCCACGGAATCTGATTAATTTATTAAATTTGTTTGTTTTTGAATATGGTTTGCATCCTAAGCTGATGAAGGGAACAGCGTGTGCTTGCGTTTGACTTTACTCACTCGTCTCTTGAGGGGACCCAGACGGGCAGATTTGACATCAGGTGCCTGGTAGGAGAGCCAGAGTCCCGTGGCCACGTGCATGATGAAGCAGAGTGAGTCCCCATATTTAATCTCTGCCACCCCCATGCCCTCGATGTCCCGCTTGGGGCTCTGCTCCAGCTTCTCCTGCACATGAAAAGAGAAAAATGAACATGTCAGAGCTGTCAGTGTGTCATGTGCACATAAAGACTTAATACCTACAGAGTTGTTCTCACAATCAAATGTCAGCACCATTTGCTTTTTTATGTTCTATCCATCACAATAGGGGGCAAAGACATTTAAATAAACATAACCAAGAATATGGTCATAAACGATTTCACTGCTAAGCTTTAATACATTCTACAAATCCGCATTTGCTGGTGTAACTAATGGCACATAATCACTAACCACATCTAGAAACGCTATTACAGAATACGACTAAACTGTCGATCCAATCAGGTTCAGCTAAATTAACCTTTAGGGTAGCTTTCCTGGTTCAATAATTATAATTGTAATTTCCATTGTGCTTGAGACAAGTTCAAGAAATGGGTACGTTTAATGTGGCAAAGTGTTGTTGATCCCATGTAACACAGGTCACCTTGAGGAACACAGATGAGTCAAATGAACACATCAGCTTGCGCCCTTGAATGTCTGCGTGCATGTGTGTGTGCTAACCTTGGAGGCTCTGAAGCAGAAGGCGGTGGAGTTGGTGTCTGATTTCTCCCGGTCCTGTAGCACCAGGCCCCTATCGTCTGTGAGGGCAAGGTAGTGGCCTGTGGTCAGGTGTCGCAGTCGGAAGGGCTGGCCCCAGCGGATGTGGCTCCCACTCCAGCTGTCAAGGTCACCATGGAAACACACAAAGAGTCACACCCACACACCAAATGAAGCATGCATGCGAACATACAAGGAGAAAGCTGAATTCCATAAGCCCTGGAAGCCTATTATCAACTAATTAGTTGATCTAAACATTGCCGCCAGCTGTTAATTATCCAGGGTGTCATGCGGTTGTGTAGAATAATAAGCAAATAGCTGAAAACATTTTTACAAATAATGCACTTTTTCAAGTCGGAAATTTGAAAACAATACAGGATTAAATTTGAGGCAGTTTTGTATTTTTTCAGTATTGCCCCATTCACAAGGTCCAAATTTTGATTCAATTCAATTCGATTCGATATCAATTCACGTAGAGGTATTTCAGCTCCAAATAAACGAGGCTGTAAAATAGTCAGGTGCAAAGGTTTAGAAGAGAAAGACCGAGGGACAGAATGTAAAAACATAAAAACATGTGAGACAGAGGAATAAAGAGACAGAGATTCCACAGTGCAGCATTCAACTCCACAAATGGGAGTGAAAACAATAGAAAGAGGAGATGAAAAAAAGTAATACAGAAGAGACTGGAAGTTAGGGAAAAGAGAACGTACAGATCACTTACAGTAAATACAACCCACCTGATACGGAGTGGCTCCAGCCTCCACAAGGACCTGGCCTTGGCACCAGCTTTACCCGTCTCATAGTTGACTATCCTGGGGATGCCAGAGAAGCATGAGTGGGTGGTTTGTCTGTGGATGCTTTAAACGTCTAGCCATTACTGATACTGTCAAGGTCATTCCTCCTGGCTCAGAAGAATACGACCTCTTTGCTCTCATTTGTCACACTGATACTCACCAGGAGAATGTTCACCTCAGACATATAAACACATACACGCTGAAGCACAGACAGTATTTACTCCAGAGGCAACAGCATCGCATCCTTCAAACGGAGACACGTGTGCCCTGATAACCCATAGCTACACTGTCTATCAGAGATATGGGTGACTGGGTCTAAAGATAAAATAGATCATTCATCATGCCTGCTGACAGCTTGGAGTGTGTTTGATCTGCTCCAGAAAAATCTAAGACAAATCATGCTTCTTTTTCTGAATTTCAAGGACAACAGTAGGAGAAATGCCAAAGCTGAAAATTCTGATCTAATCCCGCCCCTGTATTTGCCATGCACTGTTCTAAAAATAGACACTATGATTGTATGTGTGTGTTTGAATGTGTGCACAGGAGGAACACACATCTCCTGGAACCTGGCCGAGTGTGTATGCACCTCGCCCGCTGTTTTGACCCACTTCAAGCCCAGTGTGCCATTTTTCAGTGGCCTGCCTTATCTGAGTTGGCACTAAGCAGCTATACGTGGATAAAAATAAAACAGCAGCCATTTTGGCTCCCTAGAGAGCCAAGTGTCATGCTGGTCAGAGACATTTTTCCAAAGCTAAAGCACCATGGAAAGCTCACAGGTCAGTTAGCAGCTCATTTGCTTTGTAACTGTATTGCCATCACTAAGATGTGACCCCTGATGTTGCAGTGTAATCTGGTTCATTCTGGATTTGTAGGTGTGATATGTTTCGCACCTCTGTTGCTCTTCACTCTGGTCTGATCCTGGGATGGTCACTACCTCGTCATGTCCGTGGAACAGGCGCATCACATGGCCACCCAACAGGTAGCCTGTTGAAGAAGTAAGTACAGGAGATTTAAATATGACTTTTAATGTTTCATTTCCCCAGTTTGTTGTTGCCTCTTTTAGATGCCTCTGAACAAAAGACAGTATGCAAGTTACAGTACCAGATGAAGAAAAGACACTAAGGCTAATTATAAATTCAAGATCACATTCACATGAAGATCAGATTCACCTTTTTAAGTCATTTGAATTAGATTTTTTTGTTATGCAAAAGGAAAACAGAAAAGGAAAACATAAATGAAGATTTGGCTGGCTGAGATTTTGTGTGAATTCTCTACCTTCCTCTATGTTGCTACCAGAGCAGATGGGATGGACGTTCCACAGGGTCTGCATGAAGGAAGCATCCACCTGGATGTTGCCATTTGAGATGGATAAATGCTGTGGAGCAGAAAAAGAGAAACCTTCACTTACTTATACACCTGGGCTCCACCACCAATAAGCAAAGTTGGAGCAATTAAACTCAGGGTTCCTACGCAATTCAAAATCCCATACTTTTCCAGACTCAAATTTCCAGACGTCTCGAGTTTTCAAACCACATTTGACCATATTTTCATCTGATGCATGTTATGTTCTATGTATCCAATTATGTTGCCACATAATGTAGCTCATACAAATCAATTATCACCAAACCAGCAGCTCGGCAGTTCTGTGTAGGAGTGTGCGTTCAGTTGTAGGTCATAGGTCATTCTTGCTTTGTTTTTGACGACATCAAGCTTGCTCTGCGACCTCAGAAAGAGTCTATATATAACATTTTTACTAATCTCTACACAATAAGCTGAAGCAAGGTGCATTTTGGTGAGGACGATGGAAGAAAACTTTTAGGTTGGGGTCAGCCAAAGTTTAAAACTGTCTACAATCGCTGATGCAGAAAAACACTCCGGTTTATCATCAGGTGTTGAGGGGATCATAAAACTGACTGACAGATGCCTTGAGTGTGTGGGGATTTATACTGCTGACTTATAATTCTGTGCAATGTTGTGCGTGTGTGGCTGTGTGTACACTTGTGTATATTTTCACAGTTTGAGTTGAGTGTGAGTCTCTGTCCAACAAACAAATTTTATGGCAGCTGTGTCCTGATCATCCTCCCTCCCTAGAGTTCCCGTGCAGCCCTTAGGTGCTGCATGTCCCCACATACCACTGTGTGGGTGACAGCAGGGGACAGACTACCAGATTGACATTGGTGACTGTAAGGCGACAGTGGTCATCTGGCCATGCCCTTACTGCCATGGGTGGATAAACACAGCCCGGCTGCTGTCGCCAACTCCATGGATCACAGGGAAGATGTTTCCCAGAGCACGGTGCTATATTGCTAAGCTTTGGGAGCAGGATGGTCAAAAAGTAAAAGACGACAGGATGCGGTATGTGACGAGGATGATAACAGGAAAGGCTCAAATGTCATTTAAAAATGTACTAGCAGAAGTCTGAAGAAATCTTCTCAACATCCTCATAACCATACATTTCCAGGGCAAATCAAAGTTTGCTTAATATAAGTGTTATCAGTCTTGCAAAGGTAATAAAAATATTGTTGCTTTTAGCATTCGGTAGGATTTAAGCTATCCTGCTGGAGAGGAGTCATGGCAAGAGAGCAGTATATGGTAACAGGATTGGGATAATCTGAAATTTTGTCACATCAGGGGAAGCAGAGTTTATGTCCCACTAAGACCTCTACATTGGTTACACACACATACACACAAATCAAAAACAGCTTTGAGGATCAAAATGCAAACAAACTTACAAGATATCGCTCAGAGGACACGCTGACCAGGATGAGGTCATCTCCAATGCGCACCTTCTCTCCTTCGGATCTCTGTTTGGAAGCAGGGTGGATCGTCCACCAACAGGCTTCACCTATAGTATACAAACACGCACATGTGCGGCTTACATACACATCTTGCATCTTCTTGCTTTTGCATCTTACAAAATAAATAACAATGCAGGTCATCTGTCAGGACACAGGGACCATTTCGTGCATATTTTAAGTATATGTGTACTTACATGGATACACCCTACATATATTTCTGCTCTTATATTTGCCATGCGGCGTGACTTCTTGTTTTGTATAGGTTTTTTCCTGATCTTTCTGTACAGATTTCTGTTTTGTTTTGTCTTGGGTTTTTTTCAATACAGCAATCACCTAATATGTCATTTGAACCTCAACATGCTACTTATCTGTCAGATGTTCAACTCAATATATAAAGTCCAGGAAGAAAATAATGCTAATGCAAATAAGAAGTGAGTCCAGGTATCTGGAAACCACAACAAGAGTATTAAATGTCCTGGGGAGATGTAATCAGCACTGACAAAAGAACCACATTGTATGTCTACAGTGCTCCACAGGGAATATTAACTGAGATGCTGGTAAGACATGTAGTGAAATTCACTCATGAACAAATAAGCTGGAGGAAGGAGAAAGCCAAGAAAAAGCAGTGAGATAGTCGGAGGCACAGATTGAACAGGGGGAGATAGAGGAACAAAGACAGAGCCAGTCAAAGAGACAGGCAGTGAAAAGAGAAGGAATGGATAAATCCAAACTGTACCAGAGGTTTTTTGTTTACCTGTTGAATCCTCCTGGAGGCCGACATCAAACGATAGCTTATCTGTCTGCGACCTTGATGTCTTCAAACAGGCCAGGTACTGTGGTCAGAAGACATATTGAACAGCACGAGACAGAAGTGAGAATTTCAGGGAGTGATAGTGATTTTGTGTGTACATGTGTGTGTGTTCTCTTACCATAGAGCTGAAGGAGTGCCGCAGGAGGATGGCATGTCCATACAGAAGAGTCTTATGTCCGCCACTCTGTGCTGCCTACCGAGACAATTCATGCATACAAAACACACATACATGCACATAATTAGATGCAGCTCAACCTCCCGACAGAATAGCCCCAGTGGCTCTAACCACTTCAATCTACACCCAACCTCTGGCACTGAATGTTGACCTCAGCGAGCACCTTCTCGCCAACGATGACAGCCATGACCTGGGGACATTTCTCCAGCGGGAGGGTTTGTCACCCCATCTCGCCAATGAAGACATGCAATCTGACTTGCCACAGGAGATGGTGTATCTGGCTCCTGTATCCATGCACGAACAGGATACGGGGTCATCTTTCCAGCACTCCGGCTACAGGAATGTGGGAAGGATGCACAACTACTGTCAGTCTCCAATGCAATGTCAACATTAGCAGGGAATGATTCCACCGACTAAGATGCAGGAGGGGAACAAATGATATCTCTACTGTTAGAGATGCAAAGGGAATATAAAAAGAGTTGTGGCTTTTTGTTGTTGTTTTTATTTGGCAAGCAACCCGCATGTTACTCACCTTCCTTATGAGCCTCTAGGAAGCATTAAGGTAAGAAAGAGTGACATTATTCAGAAAGAACCATTGTTCTCCTGAGCTCATTTGCCCACGTCTGCCTTATCTTAATTTTTGGAAGTTTTGGAATAAAAAAATTAAAAAAAATGAAACCTGAAGGCAAGCATCATTGTCAAAAAAGTCCATCCATCCATCCATCCATTATCTGCCGCTTATCCGGGGCCGGGTCGCGGAGGCAGCAGCCTAAGCAGGG
>JAPQRN010007612.1:6763-43393 GCA_037367275.1 Coranthus polyacanthus | reverse complement strand
TTGTAAGTTAGCAGCAAGATTTTAAATTCAATTCTAGATTTTACTGGAAGCCAATGAAGAGAAGCTAATATTGGGGAGATATGATACATTTTTCTGGTTATTATATTCTTGACATACAAGAATATGTCATATTCATTCCCACAATGTCCTGTAGAATTCACCGGCGTCTTCGCCAATCGCAGTGTGGTCACATCTGTAATGTTACATCGAAAATATCAGTTAACTGACAAATGTACAGTACACGAGCGCAATTCTGAAAGGGGGTGAAATAGGTTCATCGTCTGGAGCCTCACATTTTTGAACAGACCTCTGAAGCAGCACCTTCGTGTCATCAACATAGAGAACAGTATGGATTTCAAAAGGTATGAAATGGCTTACCACCCCATTGATGTCCTGCATTAACGTTGTCAGTTTCTGTCCAACATTAAGGATTACTGGCAATTCTGGTAAACTCTACAAATACATGACAAAGAGAAGTGGGTCACATTAAGTGGGCATTCACCATCTTGATGCGTACCTTTAGTGCATTTAAAGCTTTGCACATACACAAGCATTCCTCACGAAGGCATGGAAGTGGTGATAGTGTGTGCCATGTGATATGTTTTAAGTGGCAATGCTAAAGTAAGTAGCCTCTCCTATCGACACAGAATGTGCAGTACTTACAGGTCCACTGCATTCGAGGTTTACGATCTGCTTGGTAACTCCGAAAAGATAGAAACAATAAAAACATTAGGTATGCCACACTTTTTAAAATACGAAATGGTGATTTCTACATTTGTGTTCGACTGTTAGACCGTGTTATTAGACCGTTTGCACCGATTGCAGTAATCTCAAACAGGACCAAACCTCACTACACCTGACATGTTGTGTCAAGTGAAAGTGGAAAAATATGACTCATGCTAATAAACCACAAAGACCGTACCCAGTGTTGAAATCCTGGAAATGACCATTCTGTAAAATATTTAATATTTAAGTGCGGAGTGACAAGTAACAGTTATGCCAGCCAAAATGACAGGACAAGTTAAAACTGAGTGTTATAACTATTGTTGAATGTATTACAACATATGTAGCTCCTGATGGGATCAGGGTTATATTTGTATAATCTCAAGATTAAAGGTTACAGTATTTACAGCTGGACGAAGAGCTAGAAGGCTCAAATTTGAACAGTGTGTCCCTGCCAACCTCAGGATTAAAAATAATTCGAAATAATGAAGGTGATTGGAGACGTTTTAATACTGGGATCTGGTCAATTCAATGCACATAGTGTTGAGTTTGACATTTGGGCATTCAATTCTATTACATGCCAGTGATCCCAAGTGTCACAGTCAATATCTCCACAATGCCATGAGCTAGAAGGTTTACATTTGAACAGTGTGGCCCCTTCAACCTCGGGATTGAACGTAACTAACATGAAGGTGATTCAAGGAGTTTTGATTTTGGACACTCTTCACTCTGCACGAACATCTAAGGTTGACACTTTGCACAGTTGCATTAAATGTCAGTGATCCCAAGTGTCACAGTCAATATCTCCACAATGCCATGGGTTAGAAGAAATCATTGTTATTTATTGTTCAACGTGCACTGTTGTGTGTCACACTGACATCGGTCTGGGTTGCGCGTTGCACTCTATATAGTTCCTATGCATACAATAGCACATCACGACAGATGTATATATTTTCTTCTCTCCATGCCCACTCCCGTTCTCCATAATAATGTGGTCTATCTCCTATTTTTAACATCCTATCAAAGGAAACCAGTGGTGCAGTTATTTTTGTAAGTCTTTGCTTTAAGAATTTTAACACATTATAGGATTTACCTTCAAATATGTACAGCTTCATAGAATTTAGCTAGTGTCACAAAATTATTACAAGTGTCTAAATTCAGTCAGCCATGAATAAACACACATAATTTAAAGGGTTAGGTATTATAAAAAATAGGTATTATAATTGTACTTTATTGTTTATGAAGTAAACAATATACGATATACGATTTGATTTTATGTATTCATATTTTCCTTGTTTAGTTAGGTATACTTATAATCTGTCAATACGGTTTAGATCATGTCAAAATTGTAAAACAATTTAAATTTTTTTAACCTAGTTTTGCAGTACAAATTTTACAGTGCACGCAGTCGACAAGCGATCCGATATGCGCATGCGTAGTATCTAACAACTGTCATACAGCTAACGTTACCTTTCTCTCCAAACTGTAGCTAATATTTGTCGGTTTTAACCTCCTGCTCGGATGTGTGGGTCTGTAACGACTGATATAGAACCAATTTTGACTATTTTTTTATTCAGGTGTAGTCGCACTCCCCCCCCCCCCCGAGCGGTGAAAAACTCCACTACCCGTCAGCCCCCTGTTTATTGTTTAGCTAAAGTCACACGGTGCGTTAGCTTCATTCCGCTGCATTGGCTGAGCAGCGGCTGCAGCTGCTCTGCTTCATTTCACAAATGGCTCTTGTTTAACGGCACTGGAACAACAACAGCAACCCGGGCTGAGAGTCGTCTGTGATGGGGAGACGGAGTCAAAGATAAACCGCAGAAACGAGCAGCAACCGTCCACCATGATGTCTGTAAGTTGTGTGTTTTTAACTTTCTTATTCCGTTGCTACTCTCAGTGATGTAGCGAAAGTTAACTTGAAAACCGTCCGAAGGTGCTGCCGAGTTAACCAGTCTGTGTAAAAGAAGCGAGTCCAAGGCTCAGATTTTTACTGAAGGCAAAGATAATGTTAATGAGGTAGCTTCATTTAAGAATACACTTTATGACACACTGAACTATGGCCAGGCGATGGTGCAAATGGCTTCACGTTTTGCACAGGTTTGCACAGGTTTTTAGCCACACATTGCTCGTATTCATTGTGCTTTCTTTTTGCCTTCAGTGTAGACTCTGACATACTGTTACTGAATTACTCAACCTTACATTTAACCCAGTTAAGTCACATAAAGTAAACACTGCTCTACATTCTCCAAACCAACTCACCTAGAACATCCAAGTTTATGGCTTGGATTTTCTCGAAACCATCCCTAAAACCTACTCCTAATACTTATATAAGTTTGGCAGCCATTAGTATGTATATTCTAAGCCTCACCAAATGGTTATTTTTTGCTGGATTGGGTTAAAATGTGTACAGAACAGAAGAAAACCCTAAGAGTAATCATGTCAGTTTCTGTTCTATAGCCAAAAAAAATGTAGTTTTTACTTTCTTGCAAACAAATATTGATTGTGTGTAGTATTGATATAGTTCTGTAATATGTAGAAGGTATGTGGCCGTGCATAAAAACAACTGACTGCCACAAATGTGGCTAAATAACTATTTAACCCACAGTTTGACTGTATATTTTCCAAGAAGGATTATTGAAATATTCTTTAAAGTTTTTTATGGGAAACTGTTATTATTATAATATTCACCACAAATACATAACGAAAAAGATGCTATTTATGACATTATTCCTGCGTTTCATTGGCTGTGTATTAACATGTTATTTCATAGGTAGGGATCTATTCTTTGCTGACTTACAGGTTTTCTGTCTGTGTGATGCTTGTCTTTCATCGAGTTCTGTAAATTTGTAAGTTACAGTTTGTAATGTCTTGGTTCGTCGGATACAGTGACATATTATTCTGTGTATCTGGACTAGTTTTATCGTTTTCCCTTCTAAGGTCCTTGAACGTGTTTTTCCTTCCTTTCAGATGGTCAGACATGTCAGTGTTGTATATGAAATCTATTGATTTGAGATTTGACATAAACTCATAGCTATAACCTCACCACGACGAGCAGTGAAAATACATATTTGTATGTTACTTCAAGTAATGATTATTCTTTTAAGACAAATAATATTTTGTTTATGAAACTAAATGACTTCATGAGCTCTTGTTTTCTGGAACTAACAGTGCAAAACCTAAAGATAATACATTTACAACAATCAGCAGATTCCTACATTTAAAACTGTTGGATATTTTTGCTTTAAAAAAAAAACAACTAACTTTTCACAGTAAACAGTAAACTCACTTACTCTAATCTCAATCTTGTGCAAGATGCTGCAACACGTTTTCATAACACTGACATGAATAACCTTACATAGTTGCCTGGAGAGGTTTAATGTCTGCTTAAAATGTAAAATTCCCAGACTGTGACTAAAATGGTTTAACTTTCTCAATCAAAATGGGCTGACATTTTGTGCTGCTGCCACAGTTTGCATTCTCTTCGCAAACAAGTATGTGGTTTTCAGAAGGTTGTAACAATAAGCTGACAACGATCACCTCCCTGCGCTTCGTGTTGACTCAAGCTGCTATATTTGACTTACCTTGCAATGTTTGCAAGCTGTGTATTATTTCTACTGCTCCTGCTTATCTCCTCTCCTTTTGGTTTGTAACTATTTATTTAAAAATTTGCCGAAACTGCTGGCTCCACACCTGAGAAGAGTAATTAGAAACACTGACCAAACCCACAACAATAAAATCCAAGCTGTAATAAACAGGGCTTCGTAAAAATGTGTAACGATGTCATCTTTTACCTCAAACCTCAGTAATTAACTCGGTGGTTTAGTGTCATCATGACTGACAGAAATAATACTCATGATAAGAAACGAGTCATGATGACTTTGTTTTATACTTTAACCCTCTTGTTATGTTCATTTCCCAGGAACATCAATGATGTTCAGTTTTGTTCATGTTTTAGTGCAGATGTGCAGTAAAATGAATCCAGAAACAGGGTTAGGGTTAGGGTTAGTAAAACACTGATACAATGAACACTTTGACTTCTCATACTGCAAGTACATTTCGATAACGCTGAAATACTTTTAATGAAGAGAGGTTTTGAATGCAGACCTTTTACTTGAGTATCACAGTGTAGTACAGTGGAAACCACTTACAGTGATCACGTCTGTCCAAGTCAAATTGATCACTATAACCAGACCTTTAATTTGTCAGCTGTCTGGAGGTCTAACACTCAGTTTTACAGTGATAATGGGGTTTATACACCTTAAGCTGCCGGTAACTACACACAGATGTAGATAGATATTCTGGTACCTGGTACATTACACATGTATGTTGCTGTAAATGTGTGAAATGTCTGTCATGCCGGACTCTGAATAACAGGACTCACAGAGGTTTTCCCTCGTGGCGGCTCGTAGTTATGGTTCAAATGATATGACATGAACGCAGCATTAGCTCAGACTGTTTCCTCCGGCAGCTTCCCACTGGAGTATCTTAAACACAGAAAGCCCGTGGAAACTCTGAAGCTCTCCTCTGTCAGGCTCGTGGACGACTCGTCTACCTGTTCTCCACGGCTCAGGGCCGTCACGTGAACGCGCGTTATTGATCCAATTAATGAACAAGGCTTCAATTACAGGTGCGCGTTTGTTTTCGGTTGTTTTTCATGAAGAGAAAATGATTTCAAAATCCAGTCCAGGTGTGAAAAGACCCAATATGAACGGTGTGAGCGGACTACTTGATCACTATAAGCAAATTATTTAAATGGTATTTGTATAAGAATGATTTTTGACATTTTAATCCGTACAAGTGATTGATCACTATAACCACGATCACTATAAGCGATTTCTACTGTATTAGTACTTTTATTTAAGTAAAGGATCTCAATACTTGTTCCACCACTGACCGTATGGACTACAACCGTAGATAAAATCATTTTTATTGATGATGCTGCTTTTATTTATCTTGAAATATTAGTTCTAAGTTCTATCACTAGCCTGAAATCCAGAGAAATGCCCCTCCCATCCTCCCATTTGTCCATAACCCCAAAAATTCAGATTATGATGAAATGTGATGGAATAAAATCAGCAAATTCTTACATTTTAGAAGTAGGGCTGCACAATTTGGTGAAAAAAATCTTGCTGTGATTATTATCCACTTGGTTGGTTATGAATGAAAATGCCCAGATTATCATTTTTGAAACGTTTACTTCTTTCAACTCAAACATCCAAACTTAAACCAGCACAAAAAAAAAAAAAATACAAAACCTTCTTCACTAAACGTCGCTAAATCCAATCCGTCACCATACGACAGAGACTGTGTTCATTTTTTGACATTTTTCATGACAGATGGCATAAAAAATGTATTCTCATGGACTGTTTTCAGTTCCTGAGCTATGTGGTCCATGGCAGGTTTAGACCGTCAGTGTGCAGTGGGGACAGTCATGGACAGGTGGTGAATCAGCAGGCGGAGGGGGATCGCGTGGCCAGGACTGGGCAGCTGACTGACAAACGCACACACATCCCCGCTCCGACAGTACATTCCTCTGTCAGTCACATCTACAGCAGCAGGACGGAACTGAACAGAGCACGCTTTTGTGGGACAATACGTCCTGTAATGCTGGGCGAGATCAGCTGAATAGATAGTTGTTCTGCACGGCGAAAATTAAATTCCTCTCGTATTCGAGGAGTCCAAAAAAATGATAACGTTGAACAGGAGAGGTTTTGAGCGTGGAGTACGGGAAAAGTCTGCACAAGCTAAAACAGAGCCAGGCTTAAATGTGAAGAAAACACGTGCCTGTTCATATAGTTAAGTGTTATTTTACAGATGTGGCGCATTCTTTACTCGAGTAGAAGTACAGATACTCGTGTAAAAAAGACTGGTAGAAATACTGATTCAACTTCTTTACTCCGGTAAAAGTGAAAAAGTACTGGCTCTGAAATGTACTAAAAGTAAAAAGTAGGTCTTGAAGGACATTTCTAGCAGCTGTTTGTGTGCAAAGTGAACTGTACCTCATGTCATATTAATATAACGTGAAGACTATTAAACCATTCTAACTTCAAATATCTAAGTTCGAATGGTTAGAATACCTAAGTTCGGTAGCGGCGTCCTTTATATGTTACGGTTTCCAGAGTCTTTTGTGTGTGTTGGGGAGGCCGTAACAGAACAAAAAGGTCATAACTAAAACTCAAAGTGACAAATAAAGGGGATTGGAGATCCCAGCTGAAACAAACAAAAGACCGAGCCAACCACAAAATGGGTAAACTCCCCAGTAAACTGAACCTAAAAGAACACGCCTAAACCAAACAAAACCCGAACAACTGAGCTACCGGAGATCTCCAACCCAAACTGAAACAACAAACTAAAGTAAACACTAACCCCAGCACCCTAAAACATGCCGGGATGAAGAATGAAAAGAACCCCAGCTGGGACGGTGGCTTCAAAGAGAGGTCCTCCACTGCTCCCCCCGTCCCTTTTGTAGTCGGTCTTGATTGGCCGTCCACACCTGTGAGGTGAAACAGGTCGATGAGGCCAAAACCAAAAAGAGAGAGAGGAGGAAGAAAAAATAACGTTTACAAGCGGCGCGTAAAGCCGCACATTAAGACCCATGCTTAACACTGGTCCTGAGTGAAAGTTGAAGAAACCAGATGGTTATTTGTGGTTTTAATCTATTCGTAAAAGACGTAACAAGATGAAAACTACCTAAGTGACATAATGAGGCGTAACAAGATAAAAACACCTCTAGACTCTGATTTCGTGCCTATTTTGCCCATTTTCTTTCTTTAGATTTCACGTGTACTCTGTCTTTCACAACATTAAACCAGAATAAAGAAAACAAGTGCAATCTGAGTCCTTATTCAAAAAAACAATGAAACATTTTGTAAGCGTAGTTGTAAGACGTTCAGTGCACCAGATAAGATGGATGAGCAGGCGGATCACAGCACTTCATTACCTCAGAGTCCCAAATGGCTGATCAGCGTTGTTGATCTTGCATTAACTGTGTTTGTCAGAAGGCGCATTGTGCCGTTAAACTACAGTCCTGACAGTCCAGCTGTTAGTGCAGATCACTCTGCAGGATTTAATTTGCTTTCTCTTGTTGTTCAGATGACCTTTGGGGTGTCGAGCAGCGTGACTCTGCTGTTTGATTTCTGGGATGTGCACGGACCCACAGGTAAGTGCCAGGATATCTGAGAGATGATGCAATAATTCCTGAGAACCAGCTCGTCTGGTTAAGACATGCTGTACTTTGTGTTCGCTGCTTGTTTAGGGAAGCTCGAGTTCAGACCTGGTGTTAATATCAGTCCTAGGTGATCTGATCACAAGTGGAGACACGTTTTAATGCCAGGTGAACTGACAGAGGTGTCCACTTGTCAACGCCAGGTGTGAACAGGGCATAAGGTATCATTACACTGAAGATTACATTTCAAAAGCAACACCGTGCCGCAATTAATCATAGCTGTTGGCTTTGTCAAACAAATTGTTGATCCGCAGATGTTACAGTAGATTCAAATGAACTGCTGGACCAGCTTTACTGAGAGTTTTTATGTCTTCAATGATAAAACAGGAAAAATAAGGTTAAACTATCAAAACTCCAAAGAGAAAGTTGCACAGCCACTTTTCTTTTAACTGAGCCTGAAACAAGCCGTTTGGATTTCTGTCACAACTTTACAATCACCGAACTAAGCCAGTCCTCCAGGACCACCAGACCGACCAGAACCACCACCTGGTCTGTGGGGCGGTATCCATGGCACCGTCTGAGAAAGGGGCGTGGGCAGCAGCTCATTTGCATTTAAAGCGACAGACACTGAAACAGCCTGTTTGAAACAGGACTGAAAATCACAAGTAAACCGACCTGGTGTGAGAGAACATTCTGCTTTAACCCATGGCTTTATCCAGTTCTTAATTCTGAGGCGAGAGTGAAGGTCATGATGTGCAGTTATCTGCACATTTTGTCTTTGGCTCTGTCCTGTCTTTTTATCTCCAGACGATGCGTCCTCAGCCCAAGGTTTGCAGATATCATCCCCAGATCTTGTCCTTCAATTCCCTGTAGGAACGTGCATATGTGTATCAGCCGATATGCTGGTATAGGAGACTGGGAAGCACATTCAGAACTAGATTCATCTATCTCCTGTGTTCTCACGACTTCGTTCCAGTAAATGTTTCCTGCGTCATACATCCAGAGTCTTCTGAGTGTTCCTCAGTATCTCCAGAGTTCTTCTCCCTCAGCTCAACAGAAAATTCCCTATCACATGGTACAATGAACGATCTGAAGCATAATATACACATTCTGGGGACATGAGACCCTTACTGACTTGTTAAAAATGGGTAAAATATGTCCCCTATAAGATTATTTTCTTATCACTATATCAACAGTTGTGAGGAGGATATGAACAGATGAATTCATTTGACAGCTGCCTCGCTGGTCACAACTACGTAAACATACACAAACATTTCTAAGTCCAGGTTTCAGAGCACACCAGTGGCTTACAAAAGGTGAGCAAGAAACTGGTTTAAAACATGAAACGCTAACTTAAAAAGTAAAATTTAGTGATATGTCATAGACCTTTTTTTTCAGAGGTCTATTAATGGCTTAACTTGCAGCTTTTTACAGCAATGAATGTAAATTGGACGTTGTTGAAAGCAATCCCTAAAGGTTTCCAAACATAAGTTACATTTACAAACTTTGGTTGTATCCAACAGTGTTGGAACAGAATGTGTTACTAAATCCTCTGAAGTATGTTGACATAGTTTTTCACTGTATCAAAGCTATCACTTTCACTGTTGTACCTTCCTTTTTTCATCTGCAGTTGTTTATTGGAAATGTACTAAAAGTTTAGCCCAGTAGTGTATATGAATAAAACTTCTAGATATGTAATAGTACGAACACACGCAGTTTTCTACTGTAGTTGTATTATAATCAGAAACGTTAAGTATAACTTTTGACTGAGGATTGGTTTGGTGCTGTGAATCTACCTTCCTCTCAGAAAGACCAACCTTTTTAGGGTCACCTCTCGAGCCTACAGGCATGTTTGATAGTCAACGTGTCTAAATATTCATTAAAATCTCTAATTACGGATGTAGGTTTATAACTGGTACATTATGAGGCTGATTTCCACATTTGCCCTCCTCATGTGTGTGTTTGTGTCTTGGTGTCTTCAGGGATGGTCCTGTCCGTGTTCGTGGTTTTGCTGCTGACGGTTTTCTACGAGGTGCTCAAAGTCTGGAGGGTGTGGTTGAGTCGGCGCTCTAAACTGGCCCAGCCTCAGTCCCCGTACGCCGGCGCTCCTTCCTACCGCTGTGACAGCAGCTCTGATCTGAACAGCAACCCCGATCTGAACAGCAGCCCCTCCAAATCCTCACTGACCACCATAGTGTCACAACCTCCCACTGCAAGCACCAGGGACAGGTCAGGATTTGTGTATCTTCAGACTTTAGTTCATTAAAACCAAAACATAACACTGGTGAGAAATGGAAGTACAAACAAAGTGTCTTCGTAAGGTGTTGTTCCACCACATGCCTCCAGTTTGTGAACTCTATTGGAGGGATGGACACCATTCTTAGAAAACGTAATCCCTCATTTGGTGTTTTGATGATGGAGGTGGGGAGTGCTGTCTTAACATGTCGGTCCAGAATCTCCCATATGTGTTCAGTTGGTTTGAGATCTGGTTGCTGGCATATGATTGACATCATTTTCATCAAATCATTGAGTGAACTCATCATCCTGGAAGAGACCACTCCCACCTGGTTTTTCCTGTAATTTGCCTCCCATACATAACTGGTATAGAGCTGTGTTCAGACTGAATACAGCATTTGCGGTAAAACTCTGCAGTTTCCTGCTTGGTTTATGGGTGTCAATATTGGGTGTAGTCGGGTTGAGTTTCTAAAGAAACAAAGCACTCTGATCTGATTAGTCACACCGCCTCAATATTATTTTTTCCGTTTGTCACAATTATTGAGATAATTATTGATTATGTAATACCGACAGGCCTAACTGGTGCATCTTCTGCTTTTCGTCAGCTGGTTGCTTCATGGAGTCCAGACGCTCCTCCACATGCTGCAGGTGACTCTGGGCTACATGCTGATGCTGTGCGTCATGTCCTACAACACCTGGATCTTCATCGGGGTCGTCGCAGGCTCAGCCCTCGGTTATTTCATATCATTCCCTCTCCTGGGTCAGACCTGATGACGGTATGGACAGTCCAGAGACTGAGACAAAGACGGGACGTATTTTATCCTCCTCCGGTTTCAGTTGACTTCCTCTCCTCATTGCCTTAAGGGATTCATCGCTCTGGAAACGAAAGAGGTTGATCGACAAGTTTCTGCGTTTATTGAACTGTGCTGTTTGCAGTTATTATTTTTAGCACTTGAGGGAGCAGCTTGCAGAAATTCTGCTTTGTGTTATGTATTGTGAAAATTATGATTTTCAGGCACAAAATCCCCCAAATGGGTTCTCAATCAGTTTCAGTCATTCTCTGGTTTTTGTTTTGCACATTTCGCACAACACGTCCTTAAAAGGGCTTCGTGTTCTGAGCGCGTTGTCGAGCTTACCTTGTCAAACCACTAATCTTAAAGTGAGTAATGAATATGAAACGAGCTTCAGCTTCCAGGGAGAGGAAGTGAGAAATTGTTAATTTATACCTTGATTTTTTTTTTTGTAATTGTATCATGTTGCAGCCCAGATTTCCAGACTTTTACAGTAGACTGCATTTTAATCAAACATTAGAGCCGTTCTGACTCTACAGACGATTCAAAATCAAGCTCCTATTCAAAAAGGTGATCGCTGACAAAAGCGATGCCACTACTTTAGGTTTTTAAAGTCTTCTTGCACTGTTCTGGAGCGAGATCACAAAGCTGGGACGCCATACATAATACTGTCTGAGGAAGTGAGTCAGTGGCTGCGTGTACGACTTAAAATCACATGATGAATTCAGTTCCTCAAACAGAAAGGTGTAATTGAAGTCACTGTCACATGTTCATCAGAGCTCAGCGAAAGTTCATCATGAGGTTTTGTGGCAATCATTTACAAAACCACAACCGTACGGAGAACAAGTGTGTGCCTTTCAACGGACATGTTATGTTTGAGTGGTTTCATCTATTTTTGTAACTAATTCTAACTTTACAAATGTCTGATCACTTAGACTTGCTAACGATGAATAATACTAATGTTGTAAGTGATGCTTTTCTGACTGGAAAAAATGATTGATAATAAAGAATGAAGGTGTTGAAATAATTTTATTCATCCATTGATTCTTTTATACTTTTAAGACAAACAAAAGCACTTAATGTGACTGTAAAAAGAAGGCTGCATGTTGTACACACTGGTAGGTTTTAAAATAAATAAACAGGAGACGGTCAAGGTTCCTGGAGCTCCACTGTTCTTTGGAAATCGTCTGTAAGTCAGACATAATGTGACAAATGTGCCTCGGACACAAAAGTAACGCGTTCTTTCACAACGGGAATCTGACTCATAAAACTGAAGGTATTAAAACTTTAAAAGAAACTTGAAAACGTGGACCCATCTGAATCCATGCTCTTTCTTTTCTTATTTAAAGTTCCTGTAGTTCCCTGTTATTTCCATGTAGCTGTACATTTTTAAGAGGATTTCTCAATAGGATTTTCATTTAGTACTACTTATAGTATCAATTAATTAGAGTTTTCACAGTGTAAAGTCAGTAAATATTATTTTATTCCAATTACTCCTTTTCTGTCCTTGCATATCACACTTTGTAGACAAGTACAAAGTTCAATAAATACTCATATATCCATATATATGAATGAATATTTACTTGGGTTTGACTGAAGGAGTTTCTTGCAGGAAATCAAATGTTGCTTATAAACACAACAAAACTTGAATTAGAATGAAAACCGTCCCCTTATTTCCACATATTTGGTACCAAATTACAGAGCTCTTAACAATGAAATAACTGATCTGTCAGAGTTACCAAAATGTCCGTGTGAATGGTGCCAAATAGAACTGATATATTTCACAAATTAAAGCTCAGCGTTTAAAGTTCATTGATTAAAAACCTATTGATGCATCTTAAAAACCTGGTTTCGTGTAACACATGCATTGTCAGTGTCCCTTTCATGATTTGTTCATTAACTTTCATGAACAAATGTCTTGCATAAATGTCAGTACAGGAGCCTCTTGACCTGTAGTTGTCAGCTCTGCCATGTAGCGTCACCATGTGTTTTCCTTGTTTTTTTTTTTTAACAGATCTGGACGTAAACGCCTTTTAGGAGTCACGACTGACGCTTAAACCTGGATTACAACATTTGAATTAAAGACAAACATTTGTTTTTAAATAGAAAACAAGCGAACAAAGTCACAAATATCAGTGATATTCAGAAGCCTCATATTTACAGTGGAGTTTTCTTTTGATTTTAAATCTTCAAACAAACAGGCAACGTCACTAGAAAGTTGGATGTCAAACAGATAAAACATCATGTCCAACAGGTCACAGTAAATCAGTCTAGTGTTGAAACATGAAGACTGTTGGGAAAACTAAAAATTACAGATACAGAAACAAATACCTGCGTTTGAAATTAACAGTTCATATACTCCTAAACAGACGATTGAATGTAGCTCCCCCTGCTGGCCATTCAGCCTCAGTACAGTTAAAGGCTTAATCTGTCATTTAATGGTAAACAACATATTGGAGAAAAATCCAGACCTGTTTGAGAAATGCTTACAGCATCATTATTAACTGATAACTCTACTGAACATTATTCATGTACTTATAGGTAAGGGTCAACCGTTTATCGACCTGGTCAGTATCAGTATTTGGAGAAATATTGATTTTAGATAACTATGAAAAATCTACAATCTCAAAAGTCTTGAATCAGAAATGAAAAATACTAATAGTTACATTTCCCTCAACCAAATGTTTTGTATTTAAATAGAAATATAGTCCAGGAATCCAATCCAACAAATGACACAAAGAGGCGATGGGTGAGTTTACGCTTTGACTGTGACTCAGCAGAAAAAGGTGATGCTTCAAATTAAAGCTTTATTACAATCCATCGCTATTTCTGATGCACACTCTGCTGTCTTTGTCCAGTTTCAGAGTCATCGTGCAGAGGTGTTTACGCTAAAACCACTTCCACGTCTGCGGGGTCAACGATTTTGTCCACTCCGTTCAGACCGTTTGTGATTGGCTGAGCCTCACCGTCATCCAGCGCCTCATTGGTCGGTGACTGGAAGCCGCTGTCCTCACGTGAGCTGGAGTCTGTGAGCAATGCTGCCGTCGGCGGCGACAACTCAGAATCTGATTCAGTGATCCGTTCGCTGTCGTCTTCCTGCACTGCGATCTCGATTTCCTCGATGGCGTTCTTGATTTCTGCTTCTTCCTGACTCTCCTTCTCGGTTTCCGTCTCCGCCTTCTTGTTTCCGATCAGCTGCTGGAGGATCGTCTGCGGTGATTTTTTGGATTTCCTGGCTACGTCCTCCACCACTGTGGTCACATGCGTCACCTCCTCCTCTAACCCATCCTCCATGGTGACGGTGCCTGTGGTCGGCTCCGTCCCGTTGGTCTGGTTCTCCTCAGATGCTGGCAGCACTACCTCCACCATCGGGTTTATCAGGTCCCTGATTTCATTCACACTGTCAGGGGACTTTGGTTCCCCAGGCAGCTCCTCTTCTTCCTCCTCCTCCTCCTCCTCCTCCTCCTCCTCCTTGTTCTCAGCGTCCTCCTCTGGGATCAGCTCCACCCCCGGGACCTCCAGGCAGGACTCGTAGGGTAGAGGAACCCCATCCAGCTGGATCATGGACACCACCTGCCTGCGCCTTTTGCCAGAACCCCCTCCATCCACACCACCACCGACACCAGCAGTGCCGTCCGGTTCGTCTGCCCCAAACTTGGAGGCCCAGTCCACAGCGGTGGATTCTCCCAGAAGGTGGAGGTTGGGGTCACTGTTGGTCAGAATGATGCTGTCACGGTAAAGGTTGTGTCTCCTCTGCACGGCCGCCTCCTTCACCGCTGTACAAAGAAAAAACGAGAAGCTCAGTCATCATGTGACGGATTTATAGCTGGTCAACCAAGAGTAAAAGAAGCACTGGTGTATTTCTGCACTCACCCATCATTATATCCTTGGTAACGGACTGCAGAACCACCTCCTCAAACATATTTTCCACCAGCAGGAAACGGGAGAAGTCCTCGAAGATTAGTTCCTTAAAGCGAGGCAGCTCCTGGGAAAGGAGAAGTCCAAAATAACAGAAACTAGGTGTGAAAAAAACATTGTCAGTAATGGAAATAAAAATTTAAAAGGAAGCTTTACAGAAACACAAAACTGTAAGTAAAGGTTTATTTCATACATACTCCTAGTATTTTGGGTGGACATGAAATCTGCCAATTTATTTCAGCTGTGCCAGTTTTACACCAGCAGATGGCAGCACATCACACTGTGTTGCCAATCTGTCAGTTCCAATCTTTTCCAAATATCAGTTATCAGTCTCACTTGAATATTAATCATCAGTATCAGCTCTGAATAAAACATATCGGGCGACGCCTAGGCACAATATTTCACAGATTGTACACATCACTTTTCATCTCTTAAGCAAGGTTCGAGGTTTGTTAAATTGCATCATGCAGCAGGAGTTTGTCTGAAGAATTTAAGGCACCATCTCAATGGTTTTTCTGTAATATGTACGAGATACTCACAGGTGAACAGGATGGAGAGAGTTGCTGCAGCATGTAGGGGATGACGATCTGCAGGAGAGCCTCTCTGAAGAACTTCTTACGCACCGTGCTGCTGTCATAATCGTATTTCTGATGAAGGCCACAGAGAGTTAAAAAAAAATTATATACATTTTCGAGTCTTTGCACAAAACATATTTATCCTATACTTTGTCTAAATGACAGACGCATGGAGAGATTGTTATGGTGTCAATCCCTCTCTGTGCTTGTCTGCAGCCTTACGTTTCTGTTCTATTTTACCTTGAGAACTCGGTCCTGGCATCTCTGCATCGTCGTGCACATGTCATTTTCTCCCTGGGCCTCCAACGACTGGTTTAACAGCTGCTCGTATGTATACACAGCATTGTCCATTTGCTGTCAAAACAGAAAAGTACCTTGTAGTTTTACCATTTACTAATTTGTTTTGCAGCTGTAAACTACTGTATCTCTGCTGTGTGGTTGTTAAATGTCATTTTGTTTTTGTCCAGCAGGTGGAAGCAGAGCCCTCATTAAAGGCAGTACTGGTCCACATGCTGATGCTTTGCTACATGCCGAGTCTGACTGGATTACTATATTTTGGCCTCTCACCTCCCTCATTAGGATCTGAGCCCTGCTGACGAACACAGAGGGGCTGGAAACGTCAAACCTCTGCTGCAGACCCTCCAGATTGAGCTGCTCCACCTTCTCATAGCAGCTCTGCATCTTCACCGGGTGGAAGGCGAGCATGGACAGCCGCTCCATGTGCTGAGGAGAATCAGACAAAGAGTAGATGAAGGTAACTGAGGGTTGTAACACGGTGGAGGATGGTCAACAAAACAAAACAACAGAAATGTAAAGACGCCCAGAGCCAGATATAAATAACACACAACTTGTAAAGTTTCCCCCAAAGTTCATTCATTTTCATTTTTTTATTTCATTTAGACTTTTACAGTTTTTAAAGCTGTTTTCTCAGCCTTTAAACCAAACCTTTAAATGTGAAGATTCGTGCTTTTTTTTTCATATGATGAAAATGATCTGAATATCTTTGAGATTTGGATCAAGTCTGGAATGAACTTCTAATAGTTTTGCTTTTTTCATTAGATTTATTTTTTGTTTTGTTTTCACACTTAAGTTTGAATTACTTTTTAAAACAAGTCTGCTAGTTTAGTTTCTTTTTTGTTTTCTCGAAAATACTTTTACTTGAGTTTTTATTAGTCTTTTTTTTGCGATATGGGGCATTCGTGTCAGGTGCGAGATTCAAAAGGTCGGAAAAAATATAAGTAACTATAAAAACTATAAAAGACGTGTCAGTCAGTGTGATTTTTGGATGGTATATTTCATATCCACCCAAATGTACCCTAGGTTTATGTATGAAATAAATGCACAAAGATGAAAATTAAAGACAATTTCACTAATTTTAATTTTAGTTTTTTAGTTAGTTTATATACACACAATATAGTTTTTTTTGTAAAGCTTTAGTTTTGGTTTTATTTCAGTAAATGAAAATGTTGTTTCACACCTAGTTTTCACTGTTATGTTAATGTTTGTGAATGTTCGTTAATGTAAACAACTAGGCTTTCCTCATATTACCCTGACGCCTTGCCCCTATGGGCAGAAAAATAAAGATCTGTAACCAGCAGAACATCTCTCACCTCGCCCAGTTTTTCTTTGCCTCCTCCGTTGAGTGAGTTCCTGCTGATCTCCACCAGCTCCTTGAAGAAGACGTCCCTGACCTCGGAGAAACCTCGGCTGGTGGGCTCCATCAGGGCCTCCAGGATGGAGCTGATGTAGGGCTGGACGCTGGTCCGCAGGAGCTGCTCTGCCTTGGGTAACACCAGCGCTACAAGCCAGACACATTAAAAGATGGAGGAATAGTAAGTAAGCGCAGGATTTTAAAAACAAGGCTACAGAAAGCTGCACGGGATGCAGGTCCACAAAAAAAAAAAAAAACAACTCTAAAGGGAAAGTAAGTTTGTACAAATGGGTTTAAGAAGTTTTCTTTATGGTCACTTTTGGAATTAGCTGATCTAACAGAGCAGGATGGAGCCCTAACAGCAAAAAAATGCCATGGTTAGTTGTTGCAGGTTGTAAACAATGTGCAAACACTTTGCAGATGATGATGAAGACAAAGCATGAAGAAAAATTAAGGCATGTTTCTAAGGAACGGTGCCAAAAACCTATAACAATGGAAAATGTATTGTTTGTCTCCATAAAATCTGCAGATACACCCAAATGTTTGCAATCTAACCTCTCTGCTAAAACAGACCAACAAAATAAAAATCCCAGGTAGGTTTTCAACTACCAAACCGCCGCATTACCCTCACATAACCTTGGCTTGTAGTTGGACTGATCTATGGGATAAAGTCAAAATAAGGCCCATTCAGTGCCACTGGTGGAATGCAGTTCGTCCACTTCTTACCTCAATGGGAAACATGAAAAAAATGAGCAGCGTGTGCCAAGTTAAAAGAATAAGAAACTGGCTCAGAGGCTCAAAGGGTGGGTGCTTTGTGCACAAAACAGCTAATCAAACAGAGTGACAGAGAAGCAAACCCAGTGCTTCGATGCAAAGTGGAAGTAATGAGGAAAAAGTGCAAAACTATGGAGAGAGGAAAAGAGTCGTCAGTGCCAAATGTCCAAACAAACTCAATGGAAACTTGATGCCTGTCTTTGGGCAGTGTGGCGTTATTCAGTGAGCAGACGTATCGCTTTGCTGTGCCAATAATCCCTGAACCAGAGAAACCACAGATACATCTGACTGAGGCAAACAGTAGGCGAACAATGGAGCCTGCGCTTGAAAGGTCGGGAAGATCGTGTTACACGGCACAGTGAGCACCAAATCATTTTACACGGCATGTCACTCGGACGTGTGTAAGTAGGTAAACTGAGATAACATCTTGTTAAAATGAGATCAAACTATGCCATCTATCTAGGTCACAGGTTACATACACCTTGGTGAAATGCATTCACAGTCGGGTTTTCACATTTATTTTTTACATTTCTCAATATAAAAAGGGAATGTGTAATGAAATGCTATTCCTATTTTTATTTTGATATACGTTCCTTCTGTTAGTTCAGCTGATCTTTCAGAATCATAGAAGAGAGGATTTTTAATTTAGGCTTTTATCTATTTAAACACATTCTCAGAGAGTCAGACGTTCACAGACATCAACGTCACTGCTTCTGGAAGTTGATGTTGTGACTTTAGAAGCTTCAGATTTGGCTAATTGTGATTATTAAGAGTCAGTTGGTGTACATATGGTTGTATTTAAGGACCTTACTTCAGACCCAGTGTCTTCATGCACCATGGGAAAATCTTAAGAAATCAGACAAGAAACTTCCAAATGTTTGAAGGTACGCCATTCTTCTGTACAAACGATAGTACATAAATACAAACACCACAGGACAAAACAGCCATCGAATCGTTCGGGAAGGAGACGTGGACTAATTACAAGAGATTAGTGTATTTTAGTTCGGCAGGTTTAAAAACGTCCCAGGACAACAGGCTTTGAACTGGTAAAGATGTCGAAGTAACTGGCACAAAAATATCTCCATCCACAGTAAGGAGAGTGCTGCATCATCACAAACCTACAAGGCTTTTCCACAAGGGGGAAGGACATAATGGTCAAGGTTAGGTATGGAGGAAGAAGGGTGAGGTCCATAACGCAAAGAACACGAACACAACGGTAAAGAACAGTGTTGACAGCATCATGTTGTGCAGTTGTTTTACTATAGAGGAGCTGGTGCACTTCATGGAACTGATGGCGATTTTGTGGATATTTGGAAAGATCTGAACACATCAGACACGAAGCTAAAGCTTGGACACAGTCGGACCTTTGAGTAGGGCAGTGATCCTCAGCATACGTCCAAGATGGTCACAGCATGAGCAGCCACCACAAAGCCCTGATCTTAATCCAGTAGAACATGAAAAGGTGGGTTTGTGTGTGGTGTTTCACAATTGAAAGACAATGGCACCAAATATTAACAACGTGTATGTAAACTGTTGACCTTCTGAGAATGTGATAAATTAAATAAAAGCCAAAATTTAAAATCCTCTCTGCTATTATTCTGAAATTTCACATCATCACGATAAAGTAGTTGGACTCACTGAGGTAACTATTGTAACTGTTTTTGATGAAGTTTATGTATAGTGTACCTTCATCAGTCTTATTAACAACTTAAGAATCAAGGTGAGTAAAAAGAAGACTATGCATTTCACTTGATGATTTGACTTGTTATGTAGTAAGTGCAGAAGAGGCCAAATGCTTGACGTCACATTAGAAGGACCTCACTACCCATAATTCTTTGGTCACCTCGTATCTTGCTGCTGACATGTTCTTTAGACGTGATGATCTGGTCCATGTCTGTTCGCAGCGCGGCGTCCAGTTTGACTCTGTGGGCTTCACAGCCGTCAACCAGAGCTTCGTACTGGCCTTTGGTCTGAGACAACACCTGCCTGTACACCGCATCAGAGATCTGCAGGAGAGAGTTGTTTAGGACCAGAGTTGTTTTGCACGTCTTCTCGGTCTTTGTACAACGTGTCCCGAGTACTTGGTGCTGCTTGTGTAACTTACCAGCATCCAGTTCCTCTGTCTCTGCTGCATTTTCCCCTTCAGACGAGGACCGATCACATTTCTCAGCTCTGGGTGAAGTGTTTCCATCACCAAATTAGCCAGGATCTGCAAACACAGACACAAAGACTTGTAATGGCTTTTATTTAGGTTTTATTTGACACTATACAGTACTCAGCATGAGAATTTAGGTTTATATGAAACCAAATATTCTACATTTTTGTCCAGATCTATCTGCAATGGATACAAAGAATATTTTCCCTCATTTTGGTGTATTTAGTACAATTCTGGTCAGTTTATAGGATGAAGTGAGAACAAATATCCTGACCACTGTTTCCTCATCACTTTAATTGTAAATTCTAAAATTAAAAGCAGCAAAGAACCGACATCTATATTTTGGTATTTACTGTTTAATTAATGTAATGCAGCTGTGTTGCTATAAATCTCAGAACTGTACTGAATTTTCTCCTCAGTTTACAGATTCAGCTCAGTCTCTCAACAAATACGTTGTTTTTATGGCAAAATGCCAAGTAGTATTTTTTTTTACACCAGAGGTGTAGTCAAAAACAACCAATATCCTCCCTCCACCCAAAGAAAAACACAAATAAACCTTTAAAAGTGCGGCCTCGGTCCTGTGTTTACATGGATACAGTGGGGCGATTGAGATGCTGGATATGGAGGCAGGAAGGCTGGTTTAAATGGCACTGCCCTCACAACTGACACAAAACAATCCTTTATATAGAGCTACTGTGCACCTCCGCAGGGCTTTAACTGAGCCTGACTAAATATTTGGTTAAACATGTTGCTAAGCCATGAGGGACTTGACAAAGGCAGAGTATTTTCCACAAATAGATGAACAGAAGGGCATGACGAACAACAAAGATACTGTCGGTTAATTATTTAAAGCATAAAAGACTTGTGGAAACTGTTTTCTCTATTGTAGTTGTATAATTGGCTGTTGCCCTGTGTGAGATATGTACACACATCATTCATATGTGACAAAATGAGTGCGTTTAAGTTACTAAAGTAGTGGATTTACAATTCTTCGGTTTGGGGTTACTCTGGAAAGTCTTCTTGAAATTCAAGTTAATTCCTCACGCATTCACTAGATTTTGCAACATTAGCAGGACATTTGGGAAGTGCATTCTGGTATTGTTATGGTAACATTCTACTAACTGAAAAGGAACGTCCCCTAAAAGCATAGATTTGGCAAAGAGGTAAAACTTGAGGAAAAAGACAAAACTCTGGTGCTTTTTGAGAACCGCTTTGAGTCCAAAATGGCAGAAAAGTAGCTCTGTTGCTGCATGATTCTGTTGTAATTAAACCATATATTAGCTTTCAGTTCTTATCAATATAAGTTCTTTGCTAAAAGTTCCCTCAGACTGTTCCCTACAGTGTTCCCTAAAAGTTCAGTAAAGATGTGCTGAATAACCTTATGGGAACACCAAAGAAGGAACGTTCCCTAGGGTAACCGTATGGGAAGCCTAAAGTGAAGGTTTTCAAGAACAAATGTAGGTTTCTCAAGAGTAACCTTCTAGAAACCTTTAGCGAATGCTCCACAAAGGTTCTGTCAAGGTTTCACAAAAAATCCGAGAGTCTTCTGGGATTGTTTTAGGAACTAACCTTCTTCTAGCAACATTACTAGAACAACGTACCTTTAAAAAACACCATCATGTTTAATAACGTTTTGAAACGAATCAAATGAGAACCTTTGGTAAATGTTCCTGGAAGGTCACCTGTTTGGTGGGTAAGCGCAATTTTGGGGGGTTTACCGTTGTATTTACCGCATGAGACGGAGGCACACGACTGTAGTTGCTATACCACATTTAGACAATAACGCGCTGCGCCGTATAGTAAATTGAACGAACCCTCTGAAAATGGCGGTCTATTTAAACTGTCGTAGCCCCGCCCATTTGCTCGGACCTTCGTTCCTGTAATTTTTTTTCAATGTAGCTAATGCTAACGTAGTTGTTGCTTAATGAGCATTTCATAGCCAATCTTATTTACCGAAGTCTTCCACTCTTCAAGCTAACATTGGAGGCTGAAGTTTTCCTGCACTGAGGTAGTTTAACTAACTGTATGCGCCAGGTGTCAAGTTACATGGGGAAAAGTAGAGCCTGATCGGTTCATGTTTTGAGCGTTCATTTGCGCTGGTTATTAGCTAATAGTGTACAGTACAGTTAGCTAGCTACATTATTGAGTAGCTGCCGCTTTATAGTTTCTTATTATAGGTTTTGTTTTTGTTCTTATGTTAGGTTTCCTGTTGTTGTTATTAATATATATTTTCTCTGTCTCTTTCAGTTTATAGTACCAAAACAATGTATTTGGTGGACCTTTACTAGACTACTGATGAACATATTCTCTTTTGTAATAGTTAACGGCTAACGCTACTTCATAGTTAGCTACTTCATGAACAGTATTAGTGTAAGTATCTTGAAAAAAGCCCCAGCAGTAGTAAACTCTCTTTGAATTACAGGGAAAATTTGAATATATAGAGTAGCACGACTGTTAAATGTAAATGTAACTGTTTCTCCCTAATGTTGCCTTCATTCAAATTTAGACATGTAGGTTTTATTAATATAGCATATATTAACATTTCCTGCTCATAGTATTAAGATTGATTACTCCAACTTGAAGCCACACGTCTGTCATTTTGCTAAAAGGCAAATCCTCTTCTTAACTACTCCACTTCAAATAGTCTTCTCGGCATAAGTAGGCCACAAAATAATTTCCCTCTAGAAGCTGCATTAATTTAGTTTGTGACTATTTGATGATATACATTAGTGCACATGTGTATAAGTAATTGAGCAATATGTGTAAAATAAAGATCAGAGAAACAGTGGTTTTGACATTAATGAAGAAAAGGTAAACACACAAAGAGGCTCTAAAAAGCTCTAGCAGGTGTTTGAAAGGGTCTCTTTCAGACGTGAGACCCCAGTCAACAGTGTGTAAGTGTGTCCTTGTGCATTCTGGTATGTTGAGGAGGGGTGGGGTCTTGTGTTGATGGATTGTTGCCCTGTAGTGGAAGGAGAAGGTGTGTGTTCATGATGTAGGAGTATTTTTCTGAGTGATGTGTAAAGAAAGGAGCCGCCCTGCCTAATCATTGGTAGAAAATCATTTTGTTTGAACTATGGCCCCGACCTGAACTTTGATAGGAAGTGACAGAAAGAAAGTTGTTCCTCAAAATCTCTTCAAACTGTTAGAGTTACTGCAGCAAACATGTTATTTCAGGGTTTTCTGCTACCATTATATGGCCATTCTGAGCACCACATAAGCCAAATTCATGTAAATATAACATGGAGAGCACCACAACTAATTAAATGACTTTTTTCAAACCTAATGATTTCTTTAGCAAGTTTTGTTTTTAAGCCTTTTGTTTATTTTTTTATCTACTCTAGCTTGTCTACATATTTCCACACAGATTTGGTAATAATAATGGTTGAAAAATATGTCAATTTATATAGATTTTTTATTAAAAAACAAAAAATGTTTTTCCCCGCTTATGCACCCAAGTCTCCAACAAACTTAGGGAAAATGCCAGAACCCAGATAGCACCTCAGCATCTGAAAAACAGAGGAAAACTGAGGAAAATCCCAAACCTGCGGGGGTTCTCCACACATCATATCCCATGTCCCGTAGTGACCCTTGGCTTGTCTGTGGAGTCGAACAGTGTCGGTGAAGGCTGGTGTCTGAACAGTGCAGTCCTCTGACAGACCTGATGCAGGAAAGAGCAGAACAGATGTTTGGTTAAAAACATCTAATTTAGAAAGTTTGATGGATGTTTTGGATGTTTTGCATGGTTTCTTTTCATCCCACAATGACAGCAGTTTCCATGTTTGGGTTTTCCCCGTTTCTGGAGGGCTTAGATGTGTGAAAGCTTTTTGTTGTTATTTGACTAAAATCTCTGAATTCTTGTATAATTTTGTACTGATATTTATTGCAATATATAGACAACAGCAGACACACAACATAAATACATTCTGTGCAGTAAATGCTGTATCAAATGACTTTGATAAAACCAGGATTAGTCCACAGTGGGACGTCTGCAGCCACTAGCAGCGAGTAGATTCTTGTCAAAATAAATTTCTCTGACACTTGGCAGTTTTCACTCTGTCTGTCTAAGCTCCTCGTCTATGATATGTCATTTTTAGTTGTCAGACAGACAGATTTTTCTATTTTTCTGCTCAGTTCTGCCTTTAACACATTGCTATGGAGATGATCTGAACTCAGTTGCAGTTCAGGTTAGTTGCAGGTGGACCAGCAAACACTTTTAGTACTGTCAGACTCTAAAGACTTAAATACACTTACTAGCTTAGCAATATTAATGCTACAAACAACCTATGATGCTACATACTCTTTAAAATACAGTATTTACTTGGCCCTTTTCAAATGAATTTTTGATATTGTCAACGTGCAATTCCAATTTCATGAATAACAGAAAAAAAACAGCCTTATGTACACTATCTTTTCTCTCCAGAGATGTAGATAAATATCAGAGTTTTTATATTTCTTCAGCTTAAGGGCGGTGTCCACAGGTCATATAATGATAGTGAAAACCCTGAGGTCCAGTCTCAGCTAGTTTGATACATCTTTTGGACTTGCGTGATTTCTTTGTACTGTATTAAAGTCAATTTCTTTTTTCTTTCTGCAGAATCCCACAGTAACAACAGTTTCCATAACATCTGAGTCACCGCTGTGAGACAGTCTGTGAGTATTACTTTGGTCAATGTTATATCCAGTCACACACTCTTGTCACACACAACTGTGTCATCCCAAGAAACAGGAAGATGTTGGCTTGTTAGAGGACAGCTTTCATATGGTTGCTATGGTAACAGCCCCTCCCAGACAACAGGACAATAGAGGCAGCTTGGCAACAAGCGTGTGTTTTTAGGAAGTTGGCTCTTATCATGTGGTTGTGTTTATGTGATGAAAATACATCACTAGCCGAAGTCTCTCTCAAGGCCACAGCACATGAGACTCTGCTGAAAGTTGTACAGTATCACAAAAGAACATAAACAGGTGTATGGAAGAAAACAGCCCTATAATTAGCAGTGTGTCCTTCAGAGCAGCTCTTCCCTTAAATAAAAAAGACTGATGCTTCCGTTGCGTTTTTCCTGTGGCAACTAAAAAGACTTCGTCCATCTGATACGTTCATTTGTAATTAAAGGACAGTTCTGCTTTTTTAACCACAGACTTCGGTATTAACCACTGGTATTAACTGCCCAACAGAAGCAGCAATACCTTTTAAAGAATTCTATATGTATCCAAAGCAACTTTACTTACTGTGTGTACAATACTGTACCTATACAATTTTGCAATTTATAATATACTTTATACTCTATATGATATTTTCATTTTGGAAACTTTTCTACATTTATTTCATTACTTTCCAGAAGGAAAAACTTGCTTGTGAAAGAAAATAAGACCAACTACTGAATTAAATCACTACTTACTAATTTAATACAGAAGTTTTAAAAACAGAGTTTAAAAGTGAGTTGATTAGTAAAAGTTCATTGAGATCATTACAATTACACCAAAGTAGCACATTTGAAATTAATTTATTTTATTTGATGTTGGATAAAACTGATAATCGGAAAAATGTGACACTAGTTAGAATGCAACATACTGTGCATGTTCCAGCTATTTGTACTCAGGTGTCCAATATGGTCTGAAGAATTTACAGAGAAATCTGGAAAAGTATGGACTTTTGAAATGAGAAATGTGCATGAATCCTGTGTGTATTTGGTCCAGACATGCCTCGAGTCTGTACCCTGAAATCGTCTGAAAGTGTCATGAGATAAGATGACAGGTTCGTCTAAAATACTAGATAATGGCATATTCTTGCGTCTCTGTTGCCTTTGTGTCTGTCAAATGTTTTGTCTTCGACTGCAAGTCTGTGACTCAGACTGAGCTGACAAAGACAGGAAATGTCCAAGAAGTAAAGGGGGGCAGAACCAGACAGGAAGCCGTCTCCTCGCTTCACTAATTCTGCATTGATGAGTGAATTGTCGGGATCTTAAGTTGTCTTGGCCCAAGTTTTCATGACAAGTCACTGGACACTGAAGTTAAAGGCAAACATTGTAGATTGTTAGAATTGTTAGAATTTTTAGAGCATATATTAGGCTAGGGATAGAGATAAGATTTTAAATCATTTTAAAACAACTCCTTATTTCCTTTTCACATACCCAGTCTGAGATGTTGCAAATGGAATTTTCAGCGCCACTTGAAGAGAACATTTCACTTGCAGCCAACGAAAAGAATGAAAATATTTTCTGACAATCTGCCAGGCCCGTAAACCACTACCCATTCTTCATGTGTCCAAAAAACCAAGTCAGATCTCTGAACAGATTACAGCTTCTGAGCTGTGTGTGTGCGTGTACTGTGTATAAATGGAACATGTGGCAGCACTTAACCATGCTCCCTTTATTTGAGGCATTTCCCTCCCTGGCTTGCTCACCATGCCCTGGTTGGTGTGATTTTAGTAACAGTCAGGGAAGAGCTCCCAGGCCTAAAAATGCACAGTTATGTGTGTATTGACTTTAATGTCATTGACATTCAAATCCCATCAACCAATTGGATTTGAGATACATCTGAAAAGACTTCATCCTCAGGCCACTTGACTTCACATGAGTCAGGGTTTAGACATTTCTTTCAAACATTCACAGTGCTGCTGCTGCTGCTGCTGCGTCATGCATGAGTAGGATCTCCCCATATGGTGCAGGTCTATAGAACTGGCCAAACCCACAGTACAATAAACACTCACAGATGCATACATGAGCCACAGACATCACAAACACACATCTAAATGAGTCTTCCTAATGCAATTTTACAAATTCCTGCAACAACTGAATGAAAGTCAAGGTTTCCCCTGCCATTATAAGACTAAGTGCCTAAGCTGTAGAAACAGAAAACTATGCAAACTATGCTGCATTATGAAAAGTAGTGACCACAGCATGCACACTACTCTTTGCAAACAACCCCACAATGCAATGTGTCACATTTTACAAATATAAAAACTACTGTTGCGTGATTCCACAGCTCTGAGAGAGTAGAGAAATGAGTGAATAAGGGTGTGATTCCATAACTAGTGTTCCATAAAAGTATTGCAAAAATGTTTGAGTTTGTACTCAAATAATGACAAAAATCCATCACAAAACCTAAGCTTCAAGATAAGAAAACCCTGGAGTATATGTCATCCTTAAGTTGGATATTGTGCATCGGTTAATTTTACTGTTAAATGAATATGTTGTCTATTAACACCACAGAGAACATAAACGTCAGGATTTTAAACTGCCCAACAGGAAGCGCTCTGCTGCTGACAAACCATAAACCTAGGTCGAAATATTCTTTTATCGTTCGTGTCGCGTGTCTCCTCTTGCTGAGTGGAATTAGTCTGAGGTCTTTGAATCGCAGCAGAAGGCTGGTGGCTGGTTTTAGAGGCTGTGGGGGTGCAGAGTGGGCTGTGATTGATGGTTCTTTTGTGGCCCAGTGGCAGCTGAGGGCCATCTCTGACTGCTAATGTGCTGCCCCGAAGCCGGCCTCAGATTGGCTCCTGGGCTGCTGCCTTCTGGTCTGAGTGCAAAAACTGCATACATAATTAGAGCTGCGGCTAATGGGAATTTTCTCTAGTATTGATTGATCTGTTGGTGTAGGGAAGATTAGATTTGAAATACCATAGGTTACTTACTAGTTACCCTGTTTAAACATAAATAATGTATCCACAGTGTTTTCATTTTGCTGAAAAGATTATATTTAATTGTTTATACAGAACATACTTTATATGGTAATTTATTTACGCAACACCGTTACATGTCACTAGTTACCTGTAACCTGTAGTCACCTGTGATGTTTTAGCATGACTGGGATTCCATTGATAGAGGAAAGTTTTTCTGTGTTTTGTGTGAAAGTCACCTGTGCTTCCATTAGTAGCCTTGTAGGTTGTTGATGTTTAGATCAGCCTCTCTAGCGGCTTGCCTTTTAATGGGCATCATGTGTGAAGATGCTGAACTATGCTGTGTGACAGAGTCTGACAAAGTGACCAATCAGATCAGCTTCTGAACCGTACAGTGAGGTCACCTGTTAACTGACTTAACATCATGCAAATCTTCCTGTTAAGGTGACGCAAAGCAGCTGCCAATCTTTTTTTATTGGGTAGCTATTAAGGTTAAAATAGCAGGAGCTTTAGTACATTCAAATGGGCTCTGTGTGTTTATGTGAACATTTGACTTGAGGGTTTTAATTATCTCATCACTTGAATAGTGTCTGTGTGTTCAGTAGAAGAACTGTTTAGCATGAACCTTCTCTGCTGTCAGTTTGCTCTCTTGTACCGTGTATATATTCTGGGTTTTCAGAATATATACACGGTACACGGTACTAATATGAGAGTTTGCTGTTTCATTGGATTGTCAATTGAATATCCTTTGGTTTTGGACTGCTGGTTGGACAAAATAAACAATTTCTAAGATATCTCCTTGAGCTCTGGAAACTTGAAATTGGCATGTTTCTCAGTTTCGTGCCACAGTTGAATCAATACTAAAAACTGCAGGAATCTATATGTATAATTTAAAATTGTAAATGCCTATGTGATGTGAGTACATTAGAAAAGCAAAAGCCGAATCTCTTAACTCAAAATTAGAGATCTTTCTGCCCTGTTGTAAATTGATGGATGTATATCAGGAGTGAAGGTGTGTATGTATCTATGTATGTGTGTGTACAGTTCAGTTGAGTGAGTATGTTTAACTGCAGAAGGGCAGGGGTCAGGTTGTTAAACCATTCATCACCCCCAGGCAGGACAAGTTCTGGTATTCCTTAAAACACTGACATGACAGAGGTGAGACTGTGCGAGTCGACACAGGCTCAAAACATGAATGCACACATGTCCACAGTTAACCTCCATCAGCCGTGGTGTGTGAAACACAACAGCCCAGCCTGTCAGCTGGAATGTACAGCACAGACTGTAGTGTTTACTGAGCAAGCCCAAACTGGTCGTATGGAGAAGTAAAGAGGTAGAGAGATAAAAAAAAAAAAAAGGGGAAATGACTTCAGCTTTTGGAATTGCATTGGATGTTTTCAAGTTAACAAAGACGACAGACAGTGATCTCCAAATAACACGTTAAAAGTATATTATATACCAATATATACTTAGTGGATCAAGATAAAGTCACGGGTCAAAATTTGAGACCTTAAAATCACAGAGTCACACAAAGGCGTGCATATCTTGTTGTTCTTCAACATGCAGCCATCAGATTTGACCTGTTCTGAATGTATATATGCACTTCCCAGGATACGTTTCCCCCAAATGACCAAACTTGAAACTAGCTTAGAATAATAAGTCATATTATTCCTGATACGGGGAGCTGTGTGCCCCTGTCCACACTGTGGTTTTACATGCCTGTTAAGAACAATTTATACCCAGTTTAGATGCAGAGACACTCATACGAGCAGTGTGGAACAAACTCTAAGTGGAAAATTTGTCAAAAATTGGGAATTGAGGTTAGTAGTACACCACATACAGATATAAGACATGAGATTATCCTTTGAGAAAGCGTTTTGTTGGAAAGACACCAAATACGTTGGTGTGCCTAGACCCTGCAACATTAACATAATTTTACTCAGTTTCCCTCTAAAATGTCACTGAAAAAACTATGATCCATAGTTTTTTTTTAGAAGGTACACTTTCAATATACGATGCAGTAGGACCATTGAAAATATGAAACACTTTTTTTGAGTTAGATTGACTAGACTATTGGGCAGAACGCTTTAAACACAGCTGGGTGGCGTAAGAGTTGTTAAGTACAAAACAAGGCTGAATCAGGTCGAGCAACTTTGTCAGCCTGATAAAATTGTATGTGTTGTTTCATTTACCGTGAAGTTTAGTTGTTTTGCTTTTGCAGTATTTTCTAATCCTTATGGTGAAAACATTTATCATGGACAAACTACGGCTCATGGGTGCTTGAATCTGTTTAGGTGCTGAGTGATTTGACGCATTGACCCGATGCTTGAAAGACTAATCACTGAAAGAACAATTACAGATATTTAGTCAAACTCGATGACAGCTATTGAAGCCTAATGAAACAATACAAACAACGTAACATTATGTATGCGTGAACACCCACAGACATGTAATCACATGCTTTTGTGTGTGTGCTTATAAATGAAGGTCGGCTAAGGTAACATCTTATTACACGGCTTTTGTTACTAACATCATGTAGGTTCCCTTAAATAAATTTGAGGTAAAATCATCAACAGAAGTTGTAGTTGTTTAATTAATAATGTCCTGAAGCCACATTTAGGTCATATTATGTAAAACTACACGTGGTTAGTGTTGTCTGTTGCACATTTAACAATGGGGATTTTTTACAGTGATATGAAGAATGTTCTTCATATTCAAACATTAAAGATTTTTGTAATAGAGAAACAAATTTGAGAAATGTTTGTATGTTATCATATTATCTCATATCATCACTATAGATCATAATTTGTATAAAAACCTTTATAAATAATCTGCTTTATCTACAATCTGTGTCAACACCTCCTGCCTTTGGAGCCAGCAGGATCTGCACAAGCCTGGTCATGAAGCAGCCTTTTCCTTTATCACTGAATTTACATGTTTTTTTTTGTTTTTTTTTATCTCAACAACGTTCCCGCTCTTTCAAATTTTTTGCTCTAGATCTAAGATCACACACTTACATACACAAACACATTTACAGTACATATGCAGAAATGTGATTAGAAATAAAGACAGCAGGCGGACGTCCTACTTACTAGTGCAAAATCTAAACACAGTATACTGTATCTGCAAACTTTATGTAAAATTTACATAGAGAAGCCCATGCGTGAAGCAGTCCAGTCAATTCTACCTGCTTCGATTCTTACAAAACCAAAAGCTGCCTCGAAGTTTCTCACTGAGCTGAGAGGTATGACACCACAACTACTATTACATGATGTTTGCACATTGTCTGGCATGTCTCTGCCTTGTGTGTCTCAACACAATGACACATGAGTCATACCACTGCAAGAAGAAACTTTAATAGCAGATTGAGATTTGTCCTCCACCCTTATAAAACAAACATCCTTTATAAGACACCATCTAATACCATCAGGTCTCATATAAAAGCCTGTAGTTCCATGATGCTGTACTCGGAACAATAAAGGCTATGTAAAAATCTTCTGTGCCAAAATTTCTTAAATTCCTTTTATGCCATTTGGTGTTCTCTCATCACTAGAAAGTAGCTGTTACTTTCTTTCTCTTTGCCATGTTAAGAGATTACATTTGCTACAGTAAAAGCCCTCCAGGGAAGATGTGGAACTAGACTGAGAGACATTTATTTCTCAAAGACATAAATCTTTCAATATTTTTAAATGAAGAAAAGTCCCAACAAATTAGATACTCAGGGTTGGGCGGTTTTGTTTGATAAACTAATAAAAAATGTATTTACTTAATAAATGTCTTATTATTTCAGCTGTATAATATATTGGATTGCTTTTATTGTGGCTTATTGTGGCACAGAGTGGATTTGCATTAACATCAAACCGCTAAAACAGACAAGCATAACACTGGAGACTGGACATAAAAGCTTGTCTCTTATCGTAGCCAGTCTCTGTTTCAAGCCTGTTGCCTCTTAGCTGAGGTAAATGAAGCTGCTGCCCACTATTCGAGCGTGTTTGACTCTCTGTCTGGGCTGGGAAAAAATGCTCCACTGTAACTAAGACAAAAAAAATAAACAAAATACACATTCGCCATGCAATGTTTACAGATGAACCAGCTCACTAAGATGGCATGTCAAGGCTTCACACTGTGACAAGAACTCACACACACCCTCGTCTGAGCCGCCAACAAAGGTAGAGAGGATAACAACGACTAAGTAAAGGGTGGAGTAAAGGCGCTGCTGCTGTTCACGTTTCAAACATGTACTGTAAAGCATTTTCTGACATTTTATAAAAGAAAATGCAAAGTAACTGATAATGAAAACAGTTAAACCAAACGACTGGCCGGTAACAACTGGACAAATGTCACCAGAACTGTCTATCAGTGTGAGTTCTTGAACCAAAACAAACATGGACGTCAACTGGCAGTTTATTTGCTGTGTAACTTGTGATAGAAATAAAATAAACACACACAAAAACACAGAGTTTGGTTGAGATCCTGGATGGACAGGTGTGTTCAATGTGGACTGTGTAGTCCACAGAGGGAACAGGAAGGTGGATGAACTTTAACAGTAAAACAGACCTAACTATAGTTAAAGCTCTCTGTCTTTATAATGAAATCTGATGCAGATGAGTTAGTGTGGTGCCTCTTTGATGTAATGTTCATTCTCCTGCCACAGTTCAGTCTTTTTTTTTACCATTTTACTTCACACCACCACCCTTTTTTCTTGCCTTTCTTTGTTTACCCTTTCAATGGCAGTGACATCAATCACTGGCATCAAATATTGCACGTTTAAAAAAATCTGTGAACAACTGACAAATGTCCCAAGACCTAAGACTGGAATCTGTAGGCACCACACATTACATGATTGACTGGAACACACTCGGTCTGACTGGGCTCGATCTGTCATCACGTCCAAATGACATTCAGAATCGATCTGACATTTGTTAAGTGTCTGCCAAGCTTTGGTTTCAACCCAGAACACTTGAGTACCGCAGTGAGTGAGTGTGTGTGTGTCGTTACCGTTGTTACGGTGTCGGACACAGTCCTGCAGCACGGCGTGCCACTTCTTCTGTTCCTTCTCCGTCATCACACAGAAGTAGTGGTGGCGGGCGTACGGATGCCACAGGATGAGGGGGAACTGAGTGGCACATTTAATAAAAGGGCTGTTGCCCACTTTGGCCTTGATACCTAAAACACAACACATGGCAGAAATAGAATAAGAAAGTGCATATGTTTCCTGTTTTCAGAGAGGATTTTTAGAAGAGAAGTTTTTTTTTTGCAGTAATTGATAAAAAAAATGGTACAAAGAAGAACTGAAACAAGCAGGTGTAAAAAGACGTTATGTAACAACAAACCTAGAAAATTACAGATACAAGTTCTACACAACGTTAAAACAACAGGGCAAGATGTGCTAAAGTAAATAATAAATGAAGAGTGAAGAAGGAAAAACACAACAGAAAATATACTGTATTTTCCTCTTCATACCTGGCAGGCTGGTATTCATCAGCGCCATGTACTCCTCCATCGAAGTCAGGGCCTTGTACCCAGCACAGTTGATGGTTAATTTGGGATGTAGCCCTCGCTCATGTGCCTGTTGAACAGAAAACAAACACATCAAAGTGCCCGAATCCCCAAGTCAGACATTAGGTCAGCATCGTAAGACCTGCACTCACTGCTTTGTTCTCGTGGAGGCTGATGGTGTAGCTGTTTGGCACTGATACGAAGCGATTCCTCCACTTCCGGTTCTCCTCCAGATACTGAAACAGATTCCCTGAGAAGATGGACCTGCCTGCCAGAGCATCCTACACAACACAGAGACAATTTGATGATTATTTGAAATGTGATTTTACAGCATAACGTGCATACAAATGGCTGTCATTAGTGTCACAGCTTGGTCTTGAAGCTTAAAATATTGGCACGTCCTTAAGTAAATGCATTAAAAAAACGAACAAACACTGTCCTTTACACAAGGACACGCACCACTCACTTTATTTTCAAAAGTCCTGCTGTAGATTAAATAATCCTGAAAACATTCAGCAGAGACAGAGATGAAACTGAGATGAAGATATGCCTGTGGTTGAAGGTAGTTTGCTTTTCTGCTGTTTGTTTGCTGTCGTTTGTGCACGACTGTCACGGTCATTTGTGTTAATATCAGGCCTAAGTAGAAAGTGATTGTTGTGTTTCACTAAAAACAACATTTTTAAAGGAGTAGCTCACACTGAACAGTTTCACATACTCTCGCATGTTATTATTTTGTATATCTCTTAAATTAAATAACCTATTCCTAAATGGCATAAATACTGAGCTATAAAAAGACAAATAACAGCTTTGAAAATCCCAAACCACACTGCACTTCCTCCTGTTTCTGTGTTAATTGGGTGAATATACCAGTATTCACTGAACCAACCATGTGTGTTTGCAGCCTTGTATGTTTTTGTCACAAAGCCCGACCCTCCATACAGTTAGGAGAGTCAACAAGGGACACGGCAGCGATAGAATTCAGCATCTCTGTTCATGTGTGAAATTTGCTCCACTTTACCTTAAAAAACGGGACAAAACTGGGACATTGAGTACATTCAGAAACCAAAAAGATGGGAGTAATACAAAAACTACAGAGAAGAAAATAATGCTGGGTTTGTTAGGTAATGTTCTCGTACATAGGAGCTAAGAATGTGCTCATTCATGCATTGTTTATTACATGAAATTCTGTTGGCCTCACAAAGCCCACATTGATGGAAGTTTATGTTATGCAACTTGTTAACAGCAGTGCGACTTTGTTCATGTCTCTCTATCGATGGCAGAGAGAAGAAGATGGAGGTTGTGGTAACTCTGCATGAAGGTGAACATGAGAGGTGAGCGTTGCAGTCGATGCGCAAAAGGTTCTGCAGAGTAGGTTGTTGGTAAATAACACCCTCATGTTTTCTTTCCTTCTAGGTGTTCTATTTCATGTTATGGCTGACACTTTGGGCCGTGTTGATGTGATCATCTCCATCATCCTCATACGTCCATTTGGCTGTTTGATTGCTGACCACATCTGCTCACTCTTCATCCCCACGCTCGTTTTTCACATTTTCCTTCCTCTAGTGAAAAAAAGTCTCTTCTTCTACAAAGCCCCAGACCACAAGTAAGACCTGAACAGTGCATCGGAAAAGGTGAGGAGACAGTGTCGTGGCGTTACTTTGTTGGGTTGCCAATCTGTCCCATAGTCGTGAATATTTTCATGCACCTCCTCACCGTTAGTCACTTTGACCTCACAAAACACATTGTTGGCCATAACTCAAGCATTCATGGGCTCACTAAGACAAAATTGCACACACACGACGAAGTGATGATATTTTATGCATATCCAAAAGGTCAAAGGTCAGCTCCACTGTGACATACTGTTTTGTAAAAACAATTTTCTGTCCCTTATTCAACACTAAACTCCTCTGTAAAAACTGTATGTGAAGACGACATGTTTCTCACTGGAATCACACACGTCAATGTAAAAACTACACTTAATACCTAATATTTAAACTGTCTATCACCTATAACCAAAATAGGATCATCCACATCATCTTCTTAAAATGTGGAACAGATATCAGTGATGTTTAGCATCTGCTCCTCTTTAGGGATGAGAAAAAAGAACTGCCTCCGAATTGTCCAATCCATCACAATCATATGACTCTGAATTCCTTTCATCAATACTAGGATGTTTTCTGACAGTTGAACATCGCAAAACAATGAGATCAGTCTCATGCATCCACGCTGCTGTAAACTGTCAACAAAGAGGAATCATGACAGAGAGGAAGAAGAAACGGTGCAGAAAAAAAGCATGACTTCTTTTCATGAAGAGAGATGACAACAGTACCAGTTGAAATGTCTGTAACATGATCATTTTTCATATTAATAGACAACATGGGATTCATTTCCTGGAATGCCATGTATTTTTTCACTTTTTTCCCCACATAAAATGTATCCAGAATTAATAAGGGAATCAATAAAGAATCAGATTGATAAGCAGGGTTGATAATAGCATTGGTGTAAATAAAACAATTTCCATCCCTGTTCACTGCTCACAAAGACACTGAAATGCAGTCACAGTTTAGAGCCACATACTTGTATGTGGGTTTTGATGATGTGTTTCCAGGGTGAAAATGATCGTCCCAGTGAGGTTTAAACCTCTGCTCTGAAACAGAGATGACTTAACGTACTTTTCTGTGAAGTAGTTGTGACTGCGTCCCTCCTCCTCCTTCTATCTCGTAGCGGACGCTGTTGAAAAGAGCGACGGGGTACTGCTGCTCGTACACATCACTGAACTCCTTCATCACATCACTGGTCCGAGCTGCAGAAAGACACACAGACAGACACGCAGGATCATTACACATCCATACTCTACAAACTCATTATTATACTGGAAAGATTAACAGTAATGATGGTGTAGTTATATACGACTTATATTTCAAACACACGTCAAAAGTAAACACATAATTTGAGCATTTCAGGTAATTTCCGACAGGCTCGTCTTCTAGTATGGGCGGCTGATTTCCACAGATGTCACATCTCTCTTTCAGGCGCTTTTCTCAAACCTTATTGGTGTTGCAATTAAAATTTCTCTTAGTAAATGTTCACTGGTGTAGATGAAGAGCAGCAGTACTGTGGAAGAAAGGCCACAGCCTGGCACAGTTACTATCAGCTCTTTATTCAAAGTGTCATATTTAAATAGAAGATAGCAATGCTTGTGTCCTGTTTTATCAGCACAGTTCATATGCCATTATCCTGACAGACTTGAAAACCTTTGACAGGGACAACATTTGCCTAGTTGATCTTTAACCACAGTAAAATCAAATTGAATGAAATGTATGCTTGGTTTGTGTGAGATGTTTGACTATTTCCTCACTTTAAATGTCATCATTATCACCAATCAAAGTGAGTTTAGCTCATACTTAATGTTAAGTGTTGAGGTATGGTATCGTTATTACAATAAAAAAATTCTCAGCTACTTTAAAAAGCTACTTAAGAAGCTGAAGGTAATCAGACAAATGTTGTAAAAAGCTGGACAACAAAA
>JAPQRN010007419.1:26914-43615 GCA_037367275.1 Coranthus polyacanthus | reverse complement strand
GTGTGTGTGTGTGTGTGTGTGTGTGTGTGTGTGTGTGTGTGTGTGTGTGTGTGTGTGTGTGTGTGCGTGCGCGTGCGATATATGACACATACATACATATACATACACACCAACATTCTGATCAATTTAAGTCTTAAAGAGGACAAAAAAGAAAACTCATTCACACTTACAACAAGCAAAAACAGATTTGTAGACATTTATTTAAAAAAATGTTTACATTCATGTTGGCATTGTTCCATAATTTACCCCCAACAATAGAAATATTCTAATCTTAATAATTATTGATCTTTTTCCATAATGAACATACAAATCATTCTCAGATCATATTTGTTCTCCTGTATTGGGAAAAAAAACTTTGGACACAGTCTAGAAGTGACTTTGATTTTACTATGGATATTTTATATTATACTAAATCATTCAATTTCATAGCATGGGAATTTAAAAACAATGATAAGTATAAGTATTAGAAATAGAAATAGACCAGTTAATCTGTTTATCTGATTAATCGGTACCAATAGGACATTTTTCATTAGTTACAGCTGATGGATAATATCAGGCTTTTCAAATGGAATTACTGACTTTGAGGGGAAATAATAGCAAAGAAAAAAAAGCAAATCACACCAAGAATCACCTAGGTTTTTTACAGTTATTTGATGTTTACGTTTTTCAAGGGATGACATCGGCTGATTTGTCGTTTTCTCCTGCTCTAAATTAATCATTATTATATCGTCCTCTAAGAATCCACTATCCGTCGACCTCATATTAGTGTGATTACAGTAACCAGCCCTAGAAATAATACTGTATGTTTCTGCAGTTGATCTTGTGTTTTTGTAATTCTGGTGTTCAGATTATAAAGGCGGCTGCAGAACGAGACCGAGAAGGCGTCCTGCAGAAATCCAGAGACATGAAGTTCCTCACTGGATTCGAGTCGAAGGTGAGAAACGGAAACATTAAAGCAAGTCTTACCTGTAAAGCACAGTAGTATTAAAGATTCAGTGTGTGGTATTTTGTGATATCTAGTTTCAGATTGCAACTCCCCTTCACCCTCACCTATCTGAGACTGTGTATATGATGTAGGTCTTTTTAGTTAAAACATAGTAGGTGATAGTAATGTTCCTTAGCACTGAATGGTACCTGCTATAAAACCTTCTGAGCTACTGTAGAAACACGGTGGACTAAATGGTGGATATAAAAGACTCATGTGGTGATTATACTCTAATGGAAACATAATTCTGAACATTATGTTTCATTTCTGCAAGTAGATCCTCCTATATATCCCCCTAAATCTGACACACTGGACCTTTAACACAGTTCCACTAGGGGGCAACAGTCGCTGAGTGGTGAGGGAACATGCAAGTGGATCATACACCTCTGATTAGTTGGTGTTAATACAGATTTATTTATTTTTTAAAAATTCAAATTTCATGACATGATCATGATCCCAAAGGGTTGACTCTACGTTAGCGTCAAGGTGAGATAGCACAAGATGATTTTAAAATGAGAGGTAGTGTGTTCAGCCATTTTTCTGTCAATGTTTGTCTATTATCACCAGTGCTTGAATAATGTATTTCCCAGCTCAGAAACCATGTTTTAGTGTTTCATGTCACTTTAAATCCTGCTGCTGTCCTGTTGGTTTCATGTTTCCAGTCAATGGAGAAGGCTCACGTGGATGCGGTGATGATCCTGGGGGAAGCGTTCTCCTCAGAGGAGCCCTTTAACTTCGGGGCTCAGAGCACCACGGAGCGCATCCATAGCCTCATCCCCGTGATGCTGAGGGAGCGACTGACACCGCCTCCCGAGGAGACCTACTCCCTCCACCGTAAGATGGGCGGCTCCTTCCTCATCTGCTCCAAGCTGCAGGCTCAGATCCCCTGTAAGAACATGTTCCAGGAGGCCTACGCCAACTACTGGAACAACGGACGCACACACACCACACAATAACACAACAACCATTCAACGTCTGCATTCTGACCCGTGAACAGGTTTAGAGTTCCCTAGTTTGGTGTTTTTACTGTGGTCTGCACTGACTCACAGTAAAGTGATGAAGAGTTTATGAAACAGAACCATGTCTGCCTTTTAAGAACAGTTTCATATTTGTTTGCTTTATAATGACCAGGATTCCCTCGTGACTAAGTCGACCACTGCTTGAAAACGATAGCATGTGAAGATTATTTGTACTTGTGTTTGGATGAAGTCGTTGTGCGTACTGTACAGCTGAATAATGAAGATGCGTCTGTAATGTTTGTAAAGTTATTCCGTCTGACCACGACTGTCAGGAAATAAATCGACACTGATGTTGCAAAAACAAATGAGTCTGATGTTTTCTGCTTATTATTTTCTAATTGTAAAACTATAACAGAGCTTAACGGACAGAGAAGCTCAAAATACAACTGACATAAGGGATACAGAAATGAAAATAAATAAAACATCACTACATCACAACAAGTGCTTATCACAGGGATCCCACACGATCACAAAATGTTAAATCATCTAATTTGACCTTTGCTATCACAGAAGTGGATTTAAGTTAATTATTGTAAGATTAAACAGCAACCGTTTACATCCTGTCTTGAATTGTTAGTTATTTTCAGATTCACTTCAGATCCTTCAGTCACATCCTAAATCACCTTAAGTTTTACAGAGACTGAGGAAACAGTTTCTGCAGGTTCCAACAACTTATACTTCAGACTTTTTAACACCATTATGATGCAAGTTATTTTTATTTGCCAACAGAGGTGGGAAGTGACGAAGTAAGAATACTTTAATGTACTTGAGTAGATTGTAGAAATACATACGTTTAACAGCTTGTACTTTTACTAGAGTAAATAAGTTGGACCACTACTTTTACTACAGAACCAGTACAGTATTTTTTAAAACCCGTATCTGTACTTCTACATGAATAAAGAAAATGTGGGCTTCTGCTACTCGTGTTTGCCACTTCATACTGGAAAATATAAAGGATTCGGGAGTCCCAGAATTACTTACAAAGCGAATTAGTTTATTCACATTTTAATATGCTTTAATATTAACATTGCACAATTTGAATCGGTTCTTATTGGTTCCATGTCGGTTTTATTTTGCAGTTTTGTTACAGTGTGATCTTTCCTTCCCTTAAATTACGTTTGAAAGAGACTCAAGTTCATACAGCTTTATAAAAATGTTAACTTAATTCACTCAATTTTCAACACCTGTCAAAATCTAACTGAAGCCTAAAATTCAGCCTAAAATTTTAGGCTTTAAAAATAATTTTAAAGCCTAAAATTCAGATGATTTTTTAAGGACCTGCAGAAAGTCTGGCACTGACTTTCAAAGATCAGGGAAAACTGAACCGACTTTAAATTGTATCATCAACTCAATAATGGGCTTTAACTAAAGAGTCTCTTTAACCCAAGATGTGATAGAACTGTTCACACATACCATACTGTGTTGTCTTTCAAAGTGATTATGAACAAACTGGCACAGTAAGGCTGCATACATTTAAGGAACACATTGACAAAAGAGAAAACCTTACACTCCATAATGTAAAGAGTTACAGACAGTTAAAGCAACCAACACTCAAACATTTCACAGTCATGTCGACTGCTTCACTCTGATGTAAATGTCTCTTCAGTATCCAAAATGTAATTTCATGACATTTCCAAAGCTTTCAAAATGGAAAATGACATTAGTTACAGTGGCTGACTTTACTAAATGGCATCATATTAGTGATTATTACATCATATGTTCACATCTCTGCAGATTGAAGTGGCTAAAACCTAGAGTTTCATCAACATTTATTCACTGACAGCTTGTAGTGATGAACCTGCAGTTATCAGCTCCCTCAAGTCAGCTTTACAGACACTGTTTGTTGAGTCTAACTCATCTATTAGTGTCCTTTATGACCACAACAAGAACCATTTATAGTGAAGCCTCTTCAACTCTCCTCATTAACCTTACAGGTCATTTATGTCCATGATGGGTTCACAGCTTGTTTCTACTGCCCCCCAGTGGTCAAAAACATCTGTTTGTGCAAGTTTATACAATTTCTAAAAGAAAAAACTCAACTACCTTTTTACTGTGACATAAATATAAATGATATCTCCTGCCATTTGTTCTTTCAAGGCATTTACAAATTAAAATGGTTTTTAATTAGTGAACTTGACCTTCATAGTTGTAGTCATAACCATTTGATTTTAGCTCTAAGAATTTAAATATGTATAGAAGTATCTCTACAATAACAGACAAAAGGTGGATCATAGGTTTTGTAAAGGCAGCAGCTTATTGAACACAAATGATCTGCAGTGAAAACAGCAGCACAGATCCACGGCCTTCGTCTTTATATCGACTATGGACTAAAAACGGTGTCAGGTGTCTTGTTCCAGTCGTCGCTCAGTCTTTGACTTCCGTTCTTTATCTGCACGAGTCCTGAGCGGCTCCACTTGGATGGTGACGCTGGAGAAACCAAACTCCGAGCGCAGCAGCTTTGTGGTCTTCGTGAGAACGAGCTCAGAGTCCACGTCTTCGTCTGACAACACAATTACACACATTATCACATTTCAAGTCAGGGTTTACAGTTAAACAACCTTTTCCTGTAACTTTTGCCTAAAAAGTGATTTTACTTTGCCTTCTTCATTTCATCCACAGTTCGTGATTTTCTAAAATACAATAAAAACTACAATGTGTTATTTGTTCATTCGTTTGAACCTTTAACTGACAAAAGTACAAAGAAAAGATTTTCAATATTTTCACTGATCAACTTCATTGTATTTTGTAAATACTGTACAGACACATTTAGATTTTAATGCCTGCAAAACAAGTTGTGACAAAGTCACATTTACCAGTGTGTTACATCTCTTTACCTGAGGACGGGTAAAAATGGACTTTTTGTCTTTTTGTCCATTCACTAGACTTGATCTGCTCAACAGTCCGTGGTGGTCGTCTGATTCTCCTCTTCATGTCCAGACATGTTCAATAAGAGACACACGTGGACAGACAGGACAGTCCAGCTCATGTACTCTGTGACTATGAAGACACACTGTTGGACGTGGTGCAGAAGAAGACTTCACACCTACCTCATTTACTCTGGACTTTCAGACTATCCAGTTTGATGTGAACTAAATTGAAACCTCCCCACACAGCTGGTCTCTGGTCCGACCAAAAGAGGTGGGTCTCAGTCCGAATCAAACTGAAACATGGTTCGGTTCATGTACAGTGTGAAAACCCTTCTTGGATAGTTCAGACTTTCAGACCAACCACAGGAAGTTATGCAAGGCTATTGTCGCAAAAGAACAAAACAAGAAACACTAAACAAACTGAAGACGTTAAAATGAGCCAGATTAACAACATGCCGACGTCAGACGCCATCTATAAAGAGAGGCACACACATAAAGCCGATGACAGCAGGACATGTTAGTCCACTGTCAAAATGACTGAAAGCAGAACCAACCAGACCTAATGTATACAATGACAAAACATGAAGCTTGGTTCAGACTTTGAGATGTGAAAATGCTCTAAACCTTTGGTTGATGCTCCTTTTATGTCCAATCATACCTGTTTCCAATGAACCTGAAAACAGAGTCTGACACAACAGTGTTACTTGTACAACTTTTTTGTGTTACAGGCATCAAAATCAAAATGTGTTCATATTTACAAAATAAAATGAAGTTGGTCAACGAAAACAATGAAAATCTTTGTATAAACAAACATGAGTAAGAATTGTAAACATTAATGTGCCTCTGTCCATGATGAAGCTCTTCTTTAAAGCACTGGACTCTGAATGTACTGAAGAAAACCGCAGTATCTACCTACAGCAGGCAAGTAGAGAAAATAGAGAAAAGTTGTTTGTTTTTTTTTAAATCAGCATCTCTTTTTTCCAGTCAGCTATTTTAAGAGGTGCATTAACTCGTGTCGTGTTGTGGTATCAGTGTTCACAGGTGTTGAGTTGCGGGGTTAGTGTGTTTGCAGACTGACTGGTCGGTGCGGTTGTGTGCAGGACAGATTAGCCGTGTTGGTTTTGCGGCAGTCGGAGCTCACCTGTGGACACGTGGACAGAGAGTAAAGAGTGAGTCATGTTGAGGCTCCACATGTGCAGACTGTGAACAGACATCACTCCTCTGACGGACAGCAGCAGCTCCTTCACACCGTCGGCATTCAGATCCTGAGGAGTCCCTGAAGAAAACGAGACACAATAACACAACAGTGAGCTTATTTTTGAGCTACTATTTAACCCTCCTACACCTACACTTATTCTAAAAGACATTTCAAATTAAGGTAGGATAAAGTTAGTTTTGTCTAGAGTCATTAGCGTATTCCAACAATTTAAAAGCCCTCCAGCTACAATGTACCCATAGCTTCAACTCATGTGACCCACCACAGCTCAGTCATCTAAACATAGCTGTTTGATTCTCCGTTAGCTGTTAGCATCCAAACAGTGCTGCTCTCAGATTCATTGTGTCCCATGAGAATTTGACTTTGGCACATATTGCAAAGGACATAACTCTAGTTAGTTCCTTCTTTATTAGAGAAGTTAAAGGTAAACTATGTAACACTTCTCACTTGTTTGCAAACATTATTCAAACTCAGCGACTGAGGGAGAGAGTGAGCAATAGATTGAATAAGGAGAGCGAGCAGCTTCAGCGAGAAAAAAAGCTGTGAAATAGAAAAATAAAATGTTATTTTCTAATTGTTTCGCAGAGGTTACGTTCTAAAGTACAAAACATGTACACACCTTCGCGAAAGTCTAGTGGAATGTTTTAGGGAAGTGGTTAAGAAAACCTTTTTTCAGCTGGAAACCAAAAATATAAATGTTGTGTCTCCTCAGGACCAAAATTACATCATGAATTGCCATAATGTCTAATTGTATAAATATAAATAAGATAATATAATAATATGTAAATAAGAAAACAGAAAATACAGGCAGGTAAATACACCACCACACACTGACAGAGGGTCAGATGTGATGATCGAGAAGGATTATTATTATGAGTCTATATTTTTTTATTGCACGTACGAAAACGTTACATACTTTGCCTTTAAAATGAGCTGCAAGACTCGGTCGACCTCTTTTGGATTCAGCCATCGTTGTGTAATGTTACAAAGCAGCTAAGTTTATTATGCTAATGTTAGCACTGCCGCTTCTTGTCTGGCTTTAGGTTGGCTGAAGACAGATTACAACACTGCTGTCTAGTGGTCAGGAGGTTAAACACACAATTAACTGTCTGCTGTGAATCCTGCATGTGAAATCAGTACAGTGTTTTTGTGTATCAATACAGTAATGCAAAATGTAACACTTATGCTTATGTGTATTGATATTTTACTACACTCTATTTGTTTTTTTAAACGAACCATAAGGTGTGTTTACCTTCCATCAGTATTCTGAAAACATCCTTTGTGACTGGAAGTGTCGTCCAAAGAACAAGAAAGGAGAAGAGGAACGTGCAAATCGGATCAGCAGCTTTAAATTCAGGCTAAGAAAGAGACAGTTTAGAGATAGAGATTATTATTTTTCTTATCACTATCTTTGTTATTATTTTTCAGATCTGCTCAGTGATGAATCATTTGTATGCAATGAATATTTTGTATGTTAAAATTGTAAAATGGCAAATAAATTTAAATCAAAAACACTTTCACTCATAAACCACATCTTTACTTTATCAGTAGATGGAATAAATAGAATGGGAATGGAGCAAAGATGTGGTGGAAAGCTCCAGTAAACAGCCACCAGGCGTATATTGATTCTTGGGAGGCTACTTTCTATTAGTTCTGTTGCAGAGACCTTGACCATGACAGTGGTTTTAATACTGACCCAGAAGTGGATGACGGTTGCAGCCAGCAGGACCCCGATGCTCTGCAGCAGGTCTCCCACCACGTGGATGAACGCCGCCTTCACGCTGGCGTTACTGTGGCTGTGTCCGTGATGTTTGTCCTTGTGCGGTCGACTGTCAGCAAACCCGTGGCTGTGGTTATGTGAGGCGCCGGACTGATGGAGGATCAGGACCATCCTATGTTAAACAAAAGGATAAAAGTATCATTAGAAGAGAATCAGCTGAGCACCACCTAAAGCAAACAACAATAATCCACACACTCACAGGATGTTGACTCCCACGGCGCAGCCAGACGTTACGAGCATGATGTGACTGTCGATGTCGTAGTCGCCGTCGGTGATCCTCTGAACGGCCGAGAAGACCAGCGCTGCCGTCACAACCCAGATGGACACCACTGACAGCAACATGCCCAGGATCTCTGAGGAAGGACACAGACGACAGAATTAAAATAAGACAAGTATTGATCTGTTTAGCACAAGATTACAGGCTTGATTGAAAATGGAAATAAAACTGGGACACAATACTTCGCATAAACACAGAAAAGCAGAAAAAATACACTGCAACACCGTAAAAAAAACTCATTACTGTTGGAGGTAACACTGAGCTAAACAAGTTTTTTAACATTTATTTTACCAGGCAAGACATTAAGAACAGTTTCCTATTTAGGTGACAGAAAAAAAAACAGGACAATCGCACTTAAAGGAGTTATTTTGCTCTCACCTGCTCGATGCCACCCAAAGGTCATAGTTTGTGTCGGAGGCCTGGAGGAGAGCCACAGGGAGAAGATGCTGATCAGGATGCTGCCGAAGTCCGTCAGGAGATGAGCCGCATCCGTCATGATGGCCAGACTGTGAGCAGCGTAGCCACCTGCAGAGAACAACGCAATGACTGAGTGACTTATGACTTATGGTTTAGAGTATGTGTGATTTAAAGGTTGTTTTTTCACAATTGCCTCAATACCGTGTCCAGTTTTTTTTCCATAGTGTGTGTTTTACAGACACACCTGAACACAACGGTTAAAGCTGCGGTGAATGCTAGTTTTTTGGTGGTAACTCCGGTAACTCAGGGTGTCTAACACGTATTAGATACTTAAATTTAATGCTTTTTAAGACCTTTTTGAGATCATTTTTAACCAAATTTAAGACTGAGTTTTGGACAAATCATCTTGTGCACTGTAGGTAAATCTAAACTGGTTTAGTGCAAAAGCAGGTTTTATGTAGGAATATGGTTATTCTGAGTGCAGTTCATCTACATGTTGCCAACCAGCAACTGTAGAAAAAAAATAGACAGACAGCATTAGGTTCCGTGGTAGGTTTAAAGTGTTCAGAAATGTGGACTTTGACACAGAAGAGCTCAACTCACTCTGACAAACAGAAATTTAAAAAATGGACAAATGACATTAGATCAAATGTTTGAGGCAGTTAAGATTTAATACTATCTAGAGACTTCTAAGGCCTAATATTTATAACATTTCACTGAAGACTTTTTAAGGACCTGCAGACACTCAATATCAACATCTACATCTGGTCTATATACGTGGACATTTCAATGCAAATATGACCACTTTTGTATAGATGGTAACATTGCTGCAAACAGAACTTTTCCAGTGCTGAAATCAGAATAATGTAAACAAACCTGTAATATTTTTACTTATTTTATTTATTATCACCAACCTGTCATATTTATTTTAACATTTGACTGTTACCCATCGTTACTTATTCAATTTTTAGAAACACTTTACTGTTTTACTATCATTCATTTACTCTGTGAAATTTCATCATTTTATTTTATTATTCCTTGTATTTACGCTTTGTCAGTTGCTTGTAGAGCACTGAATTGCAGTGATTTGTTTGAAAAGGTGCTATATAAATCCAGTTTTATCGATTTATTGATAGTCTTGTAACAAGGCGTTTTTATCTCAAAGACTTTTACCTGGATAATTAAGGGGAATGAAGTCATCCCAGTGAGACTTTCCTGGTTCAATACAAGTGGATATGAAACAGATGAGCTGATACATAATCATCAAGCTGGATAATGTCCAACCAGAATGAATCTCACTGGCACCTATTGCAGTTACAGATTGAACAGAAATGTAGGATGCAACTGATTGAAATTGCAGGTCCTCTTACCAATCACCTCTCCGGTCATGAAGACGAGGCTGACAGCGCAGGCGATGAAAAGCTTCCTTCTGGCCGAACGTCTTGCGTCGCTTCCAGTCCCCGGCGTGGAATCGGTGTTGAGACAAACTGTATCGGACCGCCACAACACATCAACACTGGAGGCATCGTCACTGACATCTGAGTCTGAATGTGATCCCTCTGGAGAGCTCATCCTAGGAGAGGAGACAGGATGAGTAGAAAGAAGACTGACATCCTGATCCTGATCATCTTAATCTCATCTAAGTTCAAAATTAAGAGGCATTTAATGATATTGTGCTGGATGTGAGGACAAAGAAGAAAACATTTACCATCTGAGAGGCTCCAAATGAGTGTCAATAAGATGTTGTTTCTCCGCATCTGTTGAGAACTCCATAACATCAAGTCACTAAAATATTAATTCTAAGTTACCTGGTTCAGAATGAAGCTTCACAACTGTTGCCAGCTGCTCCGACAGCATTCACACGTGTTATCTGTGAGAGGTGGAGCTCGACAGGAGCCAATGGCCGCTCACGGAGCTCACAGGTGGAGACACCAACAGCAAACACCCAACAAGGACAAGACGACTGGGACAATTTACAGAATAAGGCCCCGAGTTTATTTGATCAGACAAACGTCACAGAAACAAACATGTAAAACTAAAAGAATGGAAAAACACCTGGGAATGTTGGCATCATGAAGCGAAATATATCATTAAAAAAAAATAAAAATCCAACTTTATTGCAGCTAAATGTCTTTAGGCACTTTTGTGAGGTTTGTCAAGTTTTTGGTCACAAAAACATTATACAAAAATGGTTTTAAATATATTTATGGAATTGACTAAGCTTTACAAATACATTATTCATCAAATCCTCCTGCTGTCCAAGAAAAATGATCAAACTGTACAAAATTATTCATTAATAGAGCTGCAACTAATGATTGTTTTTATTATCAGTTAATCTGCCAATTACTTCCTGTTTAATCAGTGAATCATCTGACTCTTAGAATATTTAATAGTGTGATGTGACATATCAAACCATCACCAAATGCAACCAGTGGAGAAAAGGATGAATAAAATAGTTGGCAGTTCTTCCAATCACTTAATCAATTCATTCACATATTGCTGCAGCTCTATTCCTAAATACTGATCAGTGCAGTTTTTTTTTTTTACACAATCCACACTGACTACGTTTACATGCACAAAATACTCTGGTTTTTACCCTTATTCTAAACAAGACAAGATTCCTAATGAGCGCTTTACATGGCTAATAAAAATGAATATTCCACTAATGTTCCTGTTCGCATGCAGCCGTGCAAACCTCGATTAAAAACAGGAGTTTTATTCAGAGGAGATGTTCCACTGTGTGAACTCCCTCTTTGTCCAAAGACTCCTCATAAAACCAGAGTAATATCAGCATATCCACGTCTCAGTCGGAAAATACCCCATTGGGAAACAGCACTAATTCAGAATATCCAAACAGAATATACTGTTTCCATGACACCTCTTAAATTCACAATATTGTCAAATAGTAATAATAATAATATTAGTGTGCATGTAAATGTAGTTATTGATATTTCTTCACACAGCAAAAATATATCAAGATAACAGCCTACATAATTTAAGGATATAGTTTATCAATTGTCATAAAAACACCCAATTAAAAATAGATCTCTGAATTTACACAAAAACATTAATTACACTGTACCTACAGGCAACAGATCATCAAACATCAGTGTTACCTTTAGAAGAAACTCCCCCAAAAAATCTGAATTATTCATCAGTTCTGTGTCTTGTATCTGTGTCATGATTGAATTTTAAATACAAACCTGGAAAGTGGAAGGAAACAGCTAGTTTTCTGTTTATAGTTGAAAAAAACCCCTGCAACAAAAGCAGCAGCCTGTCATTAGATTATTTCATAAAACTATAATGTATGAACGGTTACAAAAAAAAAAAAAAAGTCCAAGTGGTCGGCCTCCAATGATTCAAAATAACCTGAACAAACCTATTGTGTTGCATTCAGAAATCATTCAAACATTTTGGACCCGACAAATTCCAGGCCAAAAAGTTCTCAGACCATTGTGGCAATATTATGATTTAAAAAACATGAACGTCAGCGTTTAAAGTGCACATGAAAAAACACAATTACTCCACAGTTCATCAAGAAGCGTCGATGTGTGATTTTTTTTTTGTCATCTGTCGCTGTAGTCCTGACTCTGCCAGACTCCAAAAATAAAAAGCTAAAAAAAATAAATACATGATTGGATCAATAAGAAAACCTATTGGCACATTAAATAATGGCACAATCAAATCGCTGCTTTAATCATGTAAACAAAAACAGACACTTTTTGTGCGTGTCAAGTCTGGGAGGAAACTGCATCTGTACTCATCGTCGTCATCGCCAGCCGCTTAAAATCATCATGGAATCAGGCCCTGATGAAGAAGATCAGAAGTCCTTTGTATTACGTCATCCAGTATGTGAACCAGTCGGGACTCCTCTCACTCGTTCATCTCTCTGCTAATGAGACCGGCTGCTCGGCTCCGGGCCCCGAGGTGCCGTTCACAGCGTGTGGCTGAATCACAATGGGCGTGTTTTCACCTGCAACAGATTTTAAAAAATTAAAAAAGAGAAACGGTGAGAAAACATGTCAGCTACTGTTTCTAGACATTCAGCAAATATGAAGAAACTGAATTAACTCAAAGACAACACCATCTACTGTTAATGACATGAAATTACATACTGTTTTTTGGAATTTACACAAAAATAAGTATTACTTCTTTTATCTATTACTTCTTCCCAACTTCAGCTAATTTGTAAATTTCTTGACAGAAATGTATTATTTCCAGGTATAAGATATTTAAGGTTATTTTGTTAGCATTTCAGCCAGACAGGAAGCAAGGAAAGAGACGGGGTCCCCGTCACAGTTACATTTCAAAAAAGGAAAGAAATACTGAATCTTTCATTTTAAAGACAATGTAACATTTTTTTAAAAAACACTATATAGACTCATACACTAATAATCCTTCTCAATCATCTCTTCTGATCCTCTGTCAGTGTGGTGGTGTATTTACCTGCAGAGACCCTGAACTCTGCCTCTATTTTCATACCATAACCACTGTGACAGAATCACAAAATACCATTGTATTTTTTCATTTCACTTTTTTTTCCTCTCACTGCTGCTCTCTCTTTCCATTCAGTCTATTGCTGACTCGACCAGTGCTCTCTCCTCCTCATTCGCTGAGCAGAGAGGAGGCAGAGTTTGAACAGCTCTGTTTACAAACACAATACAATATTACATACCTTTTTGTGTGCGATTCTGTAGAATTTGGTATGTTTACACACAAGTGAGAAATGTTCCATATTTTACCTTTGATGTAGGTTGTAGTAACAGTTACTATGAACAAGTAAAACAATGAGACTGAGGTGGATTTTGTAAATTAAAGAACTGTTGATTTATGGTGGTGAACATACCCGTCCGATAAGACAGTAAAACGCTGTAAGGAAGAGGTATCACATTAGGACACAGAAATATGCTTATTCAAACACGGCTCATGGGAGCAGGAAAATAGAGCAAATGATGGAAAAAAAATCCAAAAGCTACAGATCATGAATAAGAAGCACAGAAAAGTTGACTCAATACTGTTAATGATACTGCAATGTGTAGCAAATGCTTTTATAAAGAGCAGTCAGTCGGTCTGTGTCAGGTGTCGTGAAATGTTTTGATTTTGTGGAGTTCAAGATATTAAAATAAGTCAAGTGCGCATATGATATGATAGTGGTAAGTGGTTTCAAGTATGTCTGTTTATTAATGGACATTAATGGATGAAGACACCCACAACTGACTCACAAAGTTCACAAGCTTCGAAAAATAGAGATAACACTTGTGTAAAGTAAGTAAAGTAAGTTTGTCTCCCATATTCCTGTTCGACCCCATATCAAAAGAAATTTTCTACTGCGTTCAACATTAGTAACATTACTGACATTGAAAAGTGCAAGCAAGCGAAATAAAAATAACATGGGGTTAAGTTTATAGAAATACCAGCTGCAGCATTGGTTGTTAGTGTATCATTTGGTAATAATACAGTCGATGTTAAGAGGCTGACAAGACATGAGCTCCTGACATGAAACACAGCTGCATGTTGGGATTAGTCAAGCAGCACAGAACGCAGTGAGCTGAGGACCGGCGGGTTTACCTGAAGAGGGGACAACTTCACCTGACGTTTCAGAGGCAGCACTAGGACTTGGCTGAATTATAATAACATGGTCTCCTGCTGTGGAACAGAAGTTAACACAGAGTGACTGTCGAGTCACTGAGTGGTTACAAACAGAAAGAGGTCCTGTCCACAGGTCAACAACAGTTAGAGGTCAGGACACCAGGTTCATTTAAAGGAATACTATTTGGAAAATTGACTTCTATTGCAGAGTTACATGACATTCATATGACGCTCACATTTCTAGGGCTGCATATTGTTCCAATGTTTGAATACATCTATACCAACACTGATAACCTGAGGCTTTGACACACTTTGACACATTTTAAAAAGCCCTATTGGCACAGATTAATCATTTATCTCTGGTGCCAGTTGTAATGTCTGGAAAATTATAATTGTAAGTAAAGGTGGAAACACAAGCAATATTCTGAAACACCACTCACTCAAACAGCAGCTAAACAGTGAAGCTGAGTCACATCTTGTACTGTTTCTACACTGTGTTCAAACTCAGAAATAACAAAACACTTGTTGGATTCTGCCACTGTCAGTCAGTTTAGCCGTTCACTCGTGTTTATAGTGTTTATTCTAAGATAAATGGCTGCCAGCTCCAACAACATATTTACAACATAAATATAACAATAAAAAATATCCCTTTACCCTCCATGAGGCCAAATTTTAAGATAAAAGGCAGAAATATCATGACATATCTTTTAAAAATGTGTCACTGTTACACACCCATCTTCACTAATCACAAAAAATTACACTTTACAAGAACATAAAAGTACACACATATTGTCACCCTCAATAAAAGCTAAGGATGAGCAAGAATAGACCTCATGTGTCCAATTTTCAAACAAAAAGTCCTGCCATTGTGTGAGGAAAATGTACAAGTGAGAAATAGTGAGGCCTATATTCTGTGTATAATGACCTCAAACATGTCTTATTATGGGATATGGGAGCTACATTTCCAGACATATTTTCCTATTACATTTAGTTCAGTCTTATTTTTGCAGCGCATTTCAATGTATATTTCACCTGGCCTTGGTGAAATAAATAAATGTTTAATAAATATTTTCATGTATGTTTGTCTTTGTGAGGTTTTGATTTTGAACTGAATCACACTACACTATGTGAAGAAAGAATATGAAATACTAAACTAAATACGAAAGGCATTTTAGTTTTTATTTTCAAGTTTAACCGACCATGAACATGACATCTGATGTAACAGACACCGACAGACAAGGTACTTTACACTGTACAGTCTTTTATATGAGAGGTTCCCAACCCACAGGCCCTGGACTGGACTGCTGCATTGGGCTCGCACTGATGGTGAGTTAGTCTTGACTTTGTGACATGTGTTTTGTACAGTGTTTTAAGGTTGAATTTGCTTTTAGAATAACCCCCCTCTGGTCCGTCGGGAATATGACAACTACTGCCCTGTTTCATATGACAAGATAAGATTTGCTCTTTTTAAAGCATTAACAAATCCAAAAGGACAAAGCGTCTCACCTGCATCCTCTTCTCTGATCTTGGCCTCCAGGTCCTCAGGGTCCATGTAGGCAAAGTGATCCTCATCTTCTGCGACGTTCCCACACTTCCCGCAGCAGAAACAGCAGCAGCAGCAACAGCAGCAGCAGGTGACGATACCACAGCAAGCCATAAGTGCCTAAACAGAAAAGACAAATTTCAATTCCAGAATATGAGCTTTTTTTAAGCCCAAATTCTACAGATCACATAATTAAAGACAGTGAAAAATACTTTAAAATATGACACTACTTGACAGACGATATGGAATACTCAGCGTCCGTTTCTTCTACATTTTGACCTTTGAACCCCTGGTCCTGAACCAACCCCCCGTTCCCAGCATGCCTCTCACCTTGAACCAGCACTTGGACATGAGGAAGTAGTATTTGACACTCCCATCTCCGAACTGCTCGGCCACGTACAGGCCCATGGATCCGTACTCGTCGTAGATCTTGCGTTTGTCCTCGTTGCTGAGGATGGAGTTGGCATTGTTGATCTCCTTAAATTTCTCTGCAGCCTCTGGATTATCTGGGTTCTTGTCGGGGTGATGTCTTAATGCCATTTTCCTAGAGAGCAAACAAGTGAATGAGTACCTCTCTTTGACACTTCCCTGTCAGGTGTTCAAAAGCTCCAGTCACTTATTTACAACTTAAACTATTACCTCTGTTTTTAAGCCCAAAGACAGGAACTGAAAACTTGATAAACAGCAATGAAAATCATAAGGAAGAAAAACAGAATATGTCTATGTATTATGTAGATTTTTATCTTTTTCATTATTTTACGTTATTTTTTCTAGAACTATTTGTATGTATTTATTATCTCTGGCTAAGTGATGAGTCAGTATCGATAATTATCACGATAAATATCAAGTCATTCTTTCTTTCTGGTTTAAAGGTTGATTTCTGGTCCTGAGTGAAAGTTGAAGAAACCACATGGTTATTTTTGGCTTCAAACTATTTGTAAAAGATGTAACAAAACGCAAATGTGGTGAAAGATGCAGAAAGATGAAAACGTAAAAACAAGAAACAAG
>JAPQRN010007419.1:8175-19638 GCA_037367275.1 Coranthus polyacanthus | reverse complement strand
TTATTATTATTATTATTATTATTGCTTATAACCTGAGTACAGTGGGAAATGGAGAGGTATTATGGACCATGTGACTTTCCGTAGCGGTCTGTACCCCAAGCTAAAGGAAATACCCGGGCAGTTACAGGTGGCGTAAATGTGGTGAGGAGAAACAAAACTATTTACGAGAAGAGATACAAGAAAAAGTGAAGTGGGAGACGGAAGAGAGAAGCAGCGGCGGTAGTTCAACAGTGGGGTCAAACACTTCCACGGTTACGCAACGCGCATGCGCCGAAAGTCTCCCAAGAACTTCAAGTGTCCGAACCATACATTTAACAGATTTGATGTACTGGTGCTGTAGATTGGGACGAGGAAATACAGATGTCGGAGTTTGAAAGGGTGGGCTAGCGGTTAACATTACGATCTCACTACATCTGCAATTAGTTTTTCTGTCAGTTACATAAAAAGAAATTTAAAAAAGCACTTACCGGCCGACGACGTGAACAGCTGATGTGTTTTTAGACGAATGCATGTTGTTGTGGGAAGTTATGTTGTGCCATCGATACATTCCCTGAACGCGGGAGGGATCAAACTCAGAGAGAGGCAGGGGTCTGAGGCACGGCACTTTAAAGAGATACTGCACTACATGGACTGGGACACAAGACTACACAGAATACACACTGAAAACTAGACAGACAGACAGACAGACAGAGTGCAAAAGTACAAAGAAGTATTAGGGACAGTGAAGATGAAAAACGGATAATTCCAAAAATAAAGTCACGATTATACGTGAAAAAACGTAACGTAATCGTAATGGAAAAACGTAGTTCTTAAAGAGAAAAAGGCCAAACTATTAGTATTCCCACACTTGTCAAAATTCCCAGCAGACTCAAACGCAGCAGTCTGAGTCCAGCAGCTACTGTTTGTATTGAATCAAAGATATGATTTAATAGCAAGTAACTGTTTTGTTATTTATTCTGCATGATTTCATACAGATAGAAGTCCAACTTTTTCCTCGAAATATGACTTCATCCTCAGTGTGGCCCTAATACTGCTTTGTCTTCACCCACCATTAGGTTTGCTGTTTTATCAGGTTATAATGACCATACATAAGTATTTATCTGTCTCTGTATATTTTTTTTATCCTTTATTTAACCAGGAAAGATTCAGAGTGTCCTGGCCGAGATAGGCAGCAGCACAGACATCAACGAACAAAACCAACAAACACACGTTTTTTTCTGGAATACACCGTAATGCAACGCCAATATATTAAATCTACACTCAATACCATTCAGAAATCTTCAGGATGTGTCCTAATCAAACCAGGAGAGAAAATGCAGATCTCACACATCAGTACTCTTAGTGTGAATTTGTTTCAGGCTATTTGGATGTCCTAATGTGGGACACAGGAATCTGTGTTAAAAGGCCTAATTTCTCAGATGAATTCAAGGCTTCATTTAAGTCACTTTATCATCAATCATTTTGGCCTAAAAAGAACTTTGTTTTTTTGGGGTTTGGATTGCAATCCTCATCTAGAGCCCTGCTCACATACGAAGATGTTTTGAATACTGAAAATCTGTATTCAGTGTATAGTGGTTTACACTTATTACCACCCCATTTAGATCGATATTATATTAGATTTTCTATCAGCAAACCCCAAAATGTAATAAAGCCTACCCAAAGGATGGCAACGGCTTAAAAACACTGTCCAACGCTGTGACCAAGTGGAGTCATTGTTTTGTGTTTGGAGGTTGTATGAGCAGACAGACGTCTCGTGAGCTCTCTGAAGGCATTTTGAAATGTTATCTGTGAGGAATGTGTCAGCACATAGTTACCAACGGCACGCTACAATTTACCAACAATCACATCCGATTTACTTGCGTGCAACACAATGGGCTATTATGTGACTGACAACACACACCTCGACCTGCCGCAGCGCAGAGAAAACACAAGACATCCTGAATTCACAAACACACACGACTGAACCGGGTACAGAACCGGACCAGAGACATTACAGTTTGTTTTCAAGAGTATTTTTATTTCGTTTTTCAGTTTGATTTCTGAGTTCAGTTTACTTTCACTTAGTTGCACAAGTTGTTTTATTTTATTTTGAGGAGTTTGTTTTAGCGTTAGAGTTTTTATTATGAGGAAAGCTTTGATTTATGGAAGCTGAAAAAGGTAGGATCAAAGAATACACATCAAATATCATTTACAAAACCACTGTTTATTAAAAGCCCTGCTATTCTTAAAAAAAAAACTATATTTATTCTTGTACGTTATGAACCATTAACACTGGGAGAAAATGAAAACAATTCTGTTTTGTTTTAGTTTCACTGTTCATTGTAGTTTTTTTCATATTTTTATTTCAGTGAAGATATTTTTTCAGTTTTTTTTAATACATTGTAAATAGTGAGACTAGGTTTGAATTAAAATAAAATAGACTGAAGTTAGTTTTAACAAATATTAAAGTGAAATATTAACAATTTTTAAAAATGTCAGTAGAAAAATCTGATTGCATAATAATGGTTAGTCTTTAATAATGAAAAGAGTAAAGAAATGTTTTACCTCAAGTATTTCATTGTTAAATTTCCACCTAATGTTTTTTCATTAGTTTAATACATTACCATAAAGTTTAATATTTGGATGATTAAAAAGTTGTTTTTGATTAAAAAAATCTTGTGAATAATGTGACATGTAACTGAGTCGAGTGGAAATAAACTGTGACAACACAATGACACTTAATATTATTGAGCAGGTTTAAAGTTCTCAAAGAACTGATTGAAATGTTCTAAACCTAGTAAGTCTAAAATCTAAATATCCAGTTACTGATTTAAATACATTTTTGTGAAATGTATAGTAAATCTACAAATATTTAACAAGTTAGACTCTACTTTTCTTGAGAAATCAATTTGATTCCATTAAATATTTAAGTACATTTGATTAACTTTAAAAACATACCTATTTCAATTCATATTTTACAACTTTAAATCTACTCAGTAATATCATGGGTCACTTTTCTTGGCTCTATTTATTGCAGTAACTGAGGGGCCTATTTCTTACACTCCTACATATTCTTACTGTATAGGATCGTTTTGGGGTAGTCTGAAAGATAACTAGACAACACCCTGGTTATGGCTTCCTTAGATTTCGGCACAGAAACAACTTGGTCAGGGTTTTACAAAAAAAGGGCCAGGGGAAGTGACATAAGAAAGACAGAGAGAAAACACAGTCCATGAGCTTCGGTGTTCGTCATATCCATCCCCAACCACCTCCTTCTAAGGTTTTCCCCTGCTTGGCCTACGTTGTTCATTTCCGACTAAGGATTTACATTGACTTCTATCAGGAAAACTGACGCTATAGGAGGGCGTTGAAAACACCAAGGGGTCATGACCAAGTCAGTATGAGATGACTTGAGTCATGAGTAAAAACCAGCTTTTTACGGTGTAAAATAACTGAACTGAACTGGATTTTCTTCCTCCATCCCCCTGTTCAGAATGGATAAAAGCTACAGGAGACCTCGGTGTGTTCTGCAGAGAGAGCTGCGAGTGTTAAACCAGAAGGCGGACAGAGATCTCCAATGTAAACTGGAGCAGCTGGAGAAACAGTACAGGTACACTCGCAAAGTCCTGCAACAGAGAAGAGACTCCCTGCTTCAGGAGCAGAGGAGGGTCGTGACGGTGAAGGTCTGCGAACCCAAAGCGACTGTCGACATCGCTATGAGAGAAATAGATGAACACGCGAATTCAGAGACGAACTTCAGGGGGATTCACACGTCTTACGGAAGAAGACCGAGTCACGGCGATGGATCTGAACCGGTGGAGCAGAGTCGGTCCATATCAGCGCCGCCTCCGTCCATCAGGAGTCCAGTGAGACACAGAGGCAACGTCCAGGGCAGCGTGTCTCTCATGCAGATGAAAAGCATCGCGACTATCGACTCCATATCAGAGAAAGAACTGGCCATGCAACAGCAGAGAGCCCGAGAGGAAATGGAGAGGATGAGACGCTTTCAGAGGGAAACTTTACACAAGAGGGTCCAAGACTTTATAGAGAAGCTCCGTGAGAAAGGGAACATGGGTTTACTTGAGCAATCTCCTGAGGAACTGGACACATTCAACACAACTTGCGAACCACTTTGAATCCCTCAGCTCAAAAAAGAAAACCCACCAGTAAACAATTAAGTATGTCAGCCAGTTTTATATTTATAGCGTTGTGTAGAAGTCTTATGTTTGTTGTTTTAAGGTAATAATGACCATACATATGCATCTCTCAGTCTCTGCATCAACATGGGATGTTTTTTTTATTCAATAAGTCATAAAGAAACAGCGTGACTGAGACATTGAACTGCAGAAGACATAAAAATGAGCTTTTTTTAAGTTCATTTATAATTTGCCCTCAGCTTAAGAAGAATCAGAGAAATCAAATCAAACAATCTATTGAACTGAACAGCATCATATTCTTTCTGCATCGCATTGTTTGAATATAGTCCTGTGTAACTGTACCACATCATAATATGGGTGGACTGAATTGCATTGGCCTCATTAATACAGATGCACATCACTACTTTGACTAGGGGTGTAGTCATTTAGTTCTGATTTTTTGTGTCGTTTTAATACTGTGCACATATTTCCTGTATTTTCGTATTGCATCTGAATAAAAACACTGAGAAATAAATGTCTGCTCGTAACAACAAAGCTAAAGGTGGACAAATCCTTTTGCACAGTATTGTACATCTGAAACACCGTTCAGTTTTATGTACAACTCCCATGTAAAGAATAAATTAGACAATATGGCCCATGTTCCTCATGGTATTCAAAGCTTTGTGCACAGGACTCTCCATGAGCAGGCTGCAGTTCGCCTTCCACTGTGCAGACTCAGGAAGCTCGTTGTCTGAAAAATATGGAACGGACATGTAAGTGCACGGTACAGATATGACCATATCTGGTAAAGAGTTATTTTCCATGACCAAGAAAACAATTGTTATTAAAGTTGTTTATTACAGCTAATGGAAGAAAAACAGCAAGTAATTCTGTGCTTGTTGTGAACATGAAGACATACACAACTGACCCACTGTTCAGAATTGTGTATGAGTTTGATCCTACACACGTCTTATCTGATTGCTTAGAAAGAAAACGATAATTACAAAGAGGCATACCTTCACACTGACAGTAGACTCGTGTGGGGAGACATCTGGTGTGGTCATAGTACTCCAGCGTGCACAGAAGAGCAGTCTTCTCGTTCGGCACAGTGAACATGAGCACCAACAGTGAGCATAAAGCGTTACTCTCCATCACCTCCACAGTCTGATGACGCTCCTAGAAAGAAAGGAAAGGAACCGCTTGACGACAAACACTCATAACTACTGAAAAACAACATTCAAACACTGTGAAACACCAGATTACATTAAAACTCTGGCACCTTAACAAGCTGTAACTGCTGCTTGCGACCGGCAAAAGCATTGAGATGCTGGCTGAGCGTGTCCAGAAAAGCCCTGATGTTTGTCTGCATGTTGCTCTGTTCCGCGAGACTGTTCAAGGGGATGAAAGGCGGAATGTTGTGGCGACTGATCCTCAGGGTTGGCCTCATGTCTATCTCTAGGTTGTAGGTGTCCAAGTAGACGCCTTCATAAGAGGTCGCCAGAGACACACACAGTCCTTTACCCTGTTGAGTCTTTATGACGTCGTAACCGCCTGGTGACAACAGGGGGAAAAAAAAACAAACAAAAAAGAAAACAGCGAGGGTGAAGAGAAAGAGTTAAGACAGATTCAGACATAAGAGACAAAAGACATCCTTTATAACTGGACGTAGGTACCGATGAGATGATGAGCGTGCAGGAGGTCTTTTAGTTGAGTATGTTTCGCCATCAACCGCAAAAGCTCGGAGTTCTCAGAGTCGTCGTCCATTTCCTCATCTTCATCATGTGTAGATCTTTTGTCCATAGACGTCCTCAGTGTCTGCAGTCTCTACCAGGAGGGAAACATCGTAGAGTCATATGTGACTGAACATGGAACTACCCACAGCATATAAAGTAGCACATATGAGCTCAACCTGAACTTCCTGAGCTTTTATTTTGTATGCATCTTAAATGTCTACTAGTTATTTAGGATTTAGGTATGAAAACTAAGCATCATCTTTCAACATTAAAATACAACTTGCAGGATCATTTTTTTTCCTGGATTTATGCTTGATGTTAAATGGAAACACATAGCATATAAATACGATATCTTTCTTTTCTTAAGTTACAAAGCATAAATACAAAAGTCCAGAGTAAAAAGTCTGTTTTTCTGTCTTTTTTTTCCAAACCATGTCAAATAACAAAAGGGAGTTGATTCTCCTACCAGTAAACAGCTACTGTATGAGACAATAAACAAACAAACAGGACTGTAAACCACTCTGAACTGTAGAAATACATTCTCAGATGATAGTATTTTAATGAATATTGCTGCTTGTGATATTTTCTCGAAGTATTTTACTTAAAACTACTTTTAAAAAATCACTCCTCCTCTGTTACAGTAAGTACAGCTCACATCTATTGCACCTGACACTGTTCACTGTATATGAGTCATGTTTTACATATACAACAGTCCTTTGAATGCCTCATCTAATAATGTACATTGACATCAGATTTCCTTTTTGCTCAGGTCACTGCCATTATAATATCACAATGCAGTGTCTGTGTGGAGGATGCAGTCAGTTACAAAACATCTTGTTTTTCGTCTGATTGTGTTTACATGCACAAAATATTCTTTTTTTTGACCTTATTCCAAAAAAGACAAAATTCCTAATTAGCAGTTTCTATGGCTAATGAAAATGAATATTCCTGTTTACATGCAGCCGTGTATACTATGATCATTTCATGGTTTTCCACTGGTGGCAGACATTCCACAACGTGAACACAGCCTCCCTCTTTCATTCCTTCATACGAGACCCATATTTCGAATGCATTGTACACATTGCAGCAGTCTTATGAATCCAACATCATCATATATAATACTAAAACACTGCACAACGGACACTTAAAAGTATATTTTGCTGATAATACTTACATACATTTGCAAGGTTTTGAATGCAATATTTTAATTGTAAAATGCATTGCATTCTAATCTAATCTAACAAGAAAATGTCTCTAAAACAGTTTGAACAAAGTGAAAATTATAGCCTTCATGAAGGTTGTTTATTATTGCATTTGATTTTATTAGGCTGCATTTGTTTTCAGTACACGAGCCTAATAACAAACTGCCTTTTTTGCCCATTTTTGTAAATTTGAGTCCTGAGGAGACAGAAGAAATGTGATTTTTGGGGGGTTCTGATGATTGAAAAAGTTTGTGAACCACTGGTTAAGTTGTTGTACAGTATGATGCAGTGTTGATGGAGGATCTTCTGTAACGTTCAGTCCCGCATCATAGCGAGGTGAGTCGTCCACTGCAGCCTAATAACAAACTGCTAACTGAGTGGCTGTGTCATCTAGTAAAATTAAGTAGTGTCAGTGCCCTTTTCCCAAATTAACAGTATGTTTCTCACCTGGTGTATCTCTATCTCTGCCCTCAGCTGGTCTCTCTGCATCTTTAGCTCCTCCACTTTAGCTTTTAGCTGTTCCACGCGACTCTGCTGCTGCTGTTGAGGTTGAGTTTTACGGCTCCTTGCCTGAGCCTCCAGCAGACTGAGGTTACTCAAAACACCTGTGAATACAAACACAGTCGTATCAACTTCCAAACGACACATATGGAAGTTATAAACACTGGAGTCATGTGTAGCCTTAGCGTCTGTTTGTTTCAGTTAGCATTACCAAACAAACGTCCTCACATTGGCTAACAGACTAGGGTAGCTTTTCGTGCGGAGGTTTACCTTTCACAGGCACTCTTTCCATGTTTAGCAAGGTTTTGTCTTTGTTTTTCCTCTGTAATGTAGATCCCGGGATAACACTTGCGCTAAAAATGGCAGCTTTTTGATTTTCGCGGCACTTCCTGCTGCGTCATATTTTAGTTAACACCGCCCCCAGCTTCAAGTACACCCGGAAGAAAATTCAAAACAAGCGGCGATCACATGGATGGCAAAGATTAGCTCGGTGGTAGGTCATTCAACCTAACAAACACAACAGCAGAGAAGATATGGAAACATCACAGTTACCCGTCTAGGAAATAAACCCACTGCAATGTCCGAAATAGTTATTTCTGGTCATATTTAAACGAGTTGGTGTTAAACTAACGCAGTGCTCTTGAACGCACCTCAGGTCAGTGACAGCATGGTGTCAGAGAGCTCCGAAGGAGAAAAAGGTGAGACTGACGTGTGTTAAATTACCCGCTAAATCTTTATTATTACACATTCTTTTTCAGATATGTCACATTTTTCATTGACCAGGTTAAACGTTCTGTTAATTTTCACCTGAAAAAGTTATTTTCAGAGATTTTGGGGGGCAAAAGGGCACGTGTAGCTTATCTACGAAGCATATTTTGACAACTACCAAAACTACCGTAATATATCTAAATTAACAGCATCTGTATCTGTGAACCAAAGGGCACAGTGGGTTAATAGTACTGCAAATAATGCAATAATATGAAGTCAGTCAGTATTTTAGGTAATTTCCCAGTTAAAATGGCCATTATTCTGTGGTTGCAGCCTTGTCAGGGTGAGGATTTTCTCCTTTTTTGCTTTATTTTTGCTGTAAACTGAATAAAAGTGGGTTTTGAACTGTATGTGCAATTACATTTTGCACTGCTTTCTGACGTTTAATAGAACCAAAGGAGTCTAACGAGAAATAAATGCTTAAACTAAATTAAACCATACTGTGAAGGAATATGATAGGAAATAAATACATTAACAGGACTGAAAACATGATATTTTCTCAGTAAGTCGCTTTGTGAAAAACTATTAAATGAAATAACTGTTGTTCCAACAAGAAAGCTAATGTTTCAGAACTGTCCAGAATGTAAAGTCATTCACTACACTTCTATATAAGACCAAGAAAAGCAGATATGTTCTGGTGGAACCAGAACATATTTGATCTTTCTGACAGAAAAAAAGGGACTCACTAGTATAGTACTTACTATAGTACTTACTATACTAGTGAGTACACTTATACTGTTTTTTTATTGAACTCGTATGAGGTGTAATGAGATGAAGAGAATCATTGCTTATAGTTGTCTTTTTGCTTCAGTTAAAATAAAATAAAAGATTACAACTATTCAGTAGTACATTGTTTACAGTCTATCTGCCACTGAGTAAGGCTGCCTTTGCCAAACTTAGGGTCAGGACACAGCGTGGGTCGGGAAGCTGTTTTTATTGGGTCGCCAGTTGTCAGAGTAAAATACTGAAGAAGAGTAGTAGAGTTTATAATATCTGGAAGAATTTATAAAGTTTGCCCACGCCAAATCCACGTGAAATACAGACAGACAGGCCTGAGTCGTAAAAAGATGTAACAAGATGAAAACAACACAAAAAAGAGACGTTGTTTTATCAGTGTTTTATCAGCATAAAAATCAGTCATATTTTTGTTTGTGTGCGTTAGCATTTAAATAGTGTCTTTCTTGTGTCTGTTAGTTGGTGACGGTGTGTTACTGCTTCGCTGACTTGACTTGTCAGTGTTCGAAGCTGTTGTTCGACTGTTGACGTTATCTCCTAACAGTGATTGACGTTCCCACACAGTGTACCTTTAATTCAACATTGATGACAGTGGAAAAGTCAGTAAAGCTGTAGACATTATGGCGCTTCATGACATAGCCTATTTTCGTACATTTGAATCCTGAGGAAACATGAAACTGATTTTTTTTTGAGGTCTCGATGAGAAAAAGTTTGTGAACCACTGGTTAAGTTGTTGTACAGTGTGATGCAGTGTTGATGATGGATCGTCTGTAACGTTCAGTCCTGCGTCGTAGTGAGGTGAGCCGTCCACTGCAGCTGCTTCTCTGCTTGGTTACAATGTGGTGAAGAGGATGATTTGAATAGTCAAACGGTGGAAAACCGTGTGGAAATAATGATAAAATATGTCATTTCTGTTAGTTTCACCCAACTGTTTTTACACAGGTGAATGGAGACAATTATTACAATTTTGCTAAATAATCACAGCTCAAATAATCACAATGAGGCGATTATGTAATAATTGTGGTAGGCCTCATTGAACCCCTTTTGCCTCAAAGGTCACTCACTTGACCTTTGAGTAATGCATGTGTAAAAAGGCAGGTGTAGCTCAGCGTTCATCATCATCATCATTCAGCCTGAGGAAGAATCACCTTTACCCTAAAGACTGGACATTTTGGAGTAAAGTCAATTGAGTGGCATGTGACTTGTTTGTATTATATTTTGCTATAATAATTAATGTGTACTTTGTCAAGGTGATAATTTTGAAGTAGTTTGTACTACTTTTTCTAAGTGGTTTTAGTTAACCATGCTTGATATTTTGGTTTCCCCGACACTGTTCCCTGCCAAGGCTGTCAGTGTTTGTGGAGGTGGACGTCTAAACTTAGTTGCTTCCTTTGACCTCGAAAAACTCCCAGACATTGGTCTATGTTGTTTGTCTTTTCGGTGTGGTATACACAAAGGCAGCAGATGGCAGAGTAGGAGGGAACTTCAGCCAAACCAGTATTTTTGGATCAGCGCAAGTGCAGGGAAAGTCATTTTATCTGAGGATCCTGCTTCATGCCACTAAACTATTCAGATAACACCATGAAAAAGGTTTTGAACTGACTGTAACTTGATTTTTTTCTTTTCAATTTATATACCAACATATACAATAACATATACCATTTTATCAGTGTTTTCTTTTTCCTGCTCTTTCTTCAAGGCTGTTTGACTCCGCTGACTGATGGGTGAGGACGAGGACGTCTCCAATCTGTCTGACTGTGTGACCAGAGGAGAACAAAACCTTCTCCAGCTGAACAATCCAGATGGACCCGTCCGACCAGAAGCACTTCACCACCGTAGACTATGTGATCTTTGCCGTGTTGCTGGCCGGCTCCATGGGCATCGGCCTGTACTACGCCCTGTCCGGCGGACGTCAGCGCACGACGCAGGAGTTTCTTATGGCGGACAGGAGCATGCGCTGTCTCCCCGTTTCCCTGTCGCTCATTGCCTCATTCCAGTCTGCCGTAGCCATCATAGGCGTACCGGCAGAGATCTACACTCACGGCACTCAGTACTGGTTCATCGGCTGTGCCTACATCCTGGGCCTCCTCATTCCTGCCCATGTTTTCATTCCAGTGTTGTACAGACTGCAGCTCTCAAGTGCTTACCAGGTAGAAACTGAAGCTGTATGGGGGCACACCTGGGAACGTAGTACACATAGTACAATAAGTTAAATCATTTAAAAATTGAATAATAATTTAATTTAAAAAATGTAAAAAACTGGGATATGATTTTAACAATTACTTAAAAAATACCAGCGATATTAAATCGTATCCTAGTCTTTTGCCTTGGATTTAAAAAAAGAGATTCTACATTGAGCATGAATACACCAAACTACAAACATGACACTGTTCTTCACCGCTCTCTCTC